>JAEQML010071746.1:0-15948 GCA_016904865.1 Pissodes strobi
CTACGCTTCAGGCAATCTGCATCGGACACTGAAACTTGTATATATTTTGATGTAACGTTTTCCCGTTCCGAGCAAATTTACATAACTCACATAAAAGCTTTTAAACACGAAAACTGCAAAAAGCAGCCTCTAAATCTTTGAAAATTCTTTTGTTCGTATGTAAACGATAGTCATATTGGCCATATAGAGTATTCCGCTCACGTTTTAGGCTGCAGAGCCGTTACATAAGGATAAATATAATTCATAAGATCCTTGGCAAAAACCTGCTCACGCACTTATAGAGCAAATAAATCTGTTTTTGAAAAGGATCGTCATATTATGAAATAACTGCGCATTAGGCTATAAAAGGGAATATTTTTGAAGTTATTGCAATATCGTTTCGGCAGGACGCAAATGGGGAAATTTGTTGTGGGTAAAGGGGTAGAATGAATCGCTTTAGAATATTCGATAATAAGAACTTTGTTTAAAGCCCGTTTTGACAGTCGAAATATCTGCAAGTGCAAGTTCTATTCTGGGGGAAAATTTAACAACTTCAGTGTCATTAAGCACCAATATCATTAGATACGCTTGACAGTTCTTGTTTTAAATTTTTGATCTTCTCCATTTTGTAGCAAGACATTTTTCTTTAGAATTATAATGTATTTTCTTTCTAAAAAGCAGGAAAACCGAACGATAAAGACTACAGACAAACGAAAGAGAAGTTTTCAGATCTTTCATGCACTCAAATGTAATAGTATTTGAAATTATTAATTTGGAAGGAAGAATAATGTATGCATTAACATAACAATGCAGATAAATATATAATCAAAGGGACATGTTGACACTAACCAGCAATTATTGAAAGAGCATTGCCACATATAGAACTAAATATTATTGCGAGTGGTATATGAGGGAACCTTTGAAGGTTTAGATTCCTAACGACGATTATCATTTAGCATATTTGATTAAAATAGCCAGCAGTTGGACATTTTAATAACTAACAAACCAAATATTAAGCCCTATCTGTTAATTTTACATTATTTATTTGATAGATACGTGGCTTGTTAGTGTCATTCATTACTAAAGTAATTCGTAGTCTTGGTTTAATACTCAGTATTTAGACCAGAGGTCCTCAAATTTTTGTTCTGCAAGGGCTAGATTTAGATATCTATCCACCGAAAGCATATACATAACCTTCAAAATTTAATTAGCTTAAAACTTGAGGTCATGTGCGTAGCAAATGTTAGACATGTTTGCTAAAGATGTTTATTTAAAAAAAAACAGTTTTTAATGAGATTTTTGGCTTGGTTTATTTTTCACAAGTTTCTCAATGTCTGGTTTCATCTTGGACGTAGCAATACGAAGACTATTTTCAAGGTACGATACAGTTATTTTGGCCACAGTTTGGGAAAATAATTGATCACATTTATAGGTACATCTAAACAGTGACATCATTTCTGAGCATGAAGTTGAATACTTGGAAATTTATTTTTGTCCATGTATTGCACTGCAGATCTATTTGCAAATTTCTTGGAATCGCGAACAATTTTATTAAAATTTAATTTTCCCTGATGTCCTGGAGTCTCGAAGCAAATTCTTCATTTAAATCAGTTGACAAATTCGGGAAGTGCATCAATTATTTTCTCTGAAGCTGTAGTTTCCACAGATTGAGTAGCTTCAAAGGATTTTATATTGTCATACAAGTTGTTTATAATATTTTCCTTGCCTTGTAGTCAGTTCGTTCAGATGGAAAGTGGAATGACAAAATTCTTCATTCTTTGCAATCGAAGACGGCAGTAGCTCTTCTCTTGCCAGTCACGAACGTTTTAATTACTTCTTTGAGGTCGAACAATCGCTTCAACAATTGTCCTCGACTAAGCCAACTAACATCTGAGATATAAACAATATCCCCATACTTCACATCAGTATCGGACAAGACTTTTGAAATTTAGGGTTGTTGAGTTCTCGAGACCTGATAAAATTTACCACCTTTATAAATTCTTTCATACCGTAGCCAAAATGATTTTTTTGCGTATACATTTTGTTGGGATATAATACAATTGCATTAAATTTAAGTCGGTTTGGTTTCCTTTTATTAAAGATGCATGTCCTTCATTTTTCCCAACCATAGCTGGTGCCTAACTGACTGTTAGTTTTGTAAGGCCAATATTACATAGCTTCAATACTATCATGTTACTTTTCAAAATGTATGCTCCCTTCGTAGTTTCTGGGATATAGGGCTAGTTGCCCTGTTCTGTATTTTTAAAATCATCATCGATACCGCCGATGAAAATTACCGACTGTGCTGTAGCTACCATATTACTACTTTCATCTATCGCGACAGAGCAGTAAATAAATTTAGATGCCCTATTTCTAAGGGAATTATGTATATGTTTTGATAACTCGTCGTCAATTACTCTAGAAACTGTCACTCCGGATAGACTAATTTTTTTCTATTGACATATATAACGTCTGCAGTTGATCCCATACACTCTTGTATAAATTCTCCATCCACGAAAGGCTTTGACTTGGAAGCATACAATATAGCTCACCTAAAAAAGCGGTGTATACTTAAGACCGCACGCATAAGTTGTAACAGTCCGATTTTGCAAGTGTCAAATATTTTTAAAACTTCATTTATGCCGCATTTAGGAAAAAAAGACGCTGTATTTTGCACCGATGATTATTAATTCTAAATTTATTGATTCGATTTGCTGTTAATACGCTTGAAATTGCCGCATTTCTTATTGTAAATTAACTCTATTCTAAGTATGGGTTAACTATATATATGTATTAGCATTTATAACGCGTTGTGACTATATTTATTTTATTTGATAAACCAAGCTATTAGAATAGCTTGGCTTGATTTATATTACATTATCGTGGAACAGCCAGCAAACCGTTTTATATTTTTAAGAATTCTGTTAATAAAGCCCACAAATAGGCTGCATTTGATTCGTCGATCCATATTTTAATTTTGGTTTGAATATTTCATAAACTTTTGGGAACCCCTTGGTTGCCGAACACCAATTGCCGGCCGATCATTTCGTAGATCGTTAGATCGTTTTGGGACCTCTCCTATTAAATATATTTATCTCTTCACATGGCAGGTTGCAGTTTTTGTAATGCTCGCTTGTTCGTTCCGAGTAATAGGAATGTACCATTTCTTGTAAATGAAAGCTGTCGATTTAAATTTTTAAAAGTTTATCGTTTTGTTAGGGAATATTCTCTGGTATTTCTTGTATCCTTTGATTTCAATGCCTTAATTGTAGCTTCCGCCGTCATGTTATCCTCATAATAAACGAGAACTAAGTTGTTTGTTATCTTAGAATTATTCCTTAAATCGAACCACTCGGCATGTTTCAACCCCTCCCTACTTGCTGATTTGACGTAGCGCTTGATCTCGTAGAAGGAGAAAGAAAAATTGACAATCGAGAGTTCTTCTGAAAGTACTTTTCCAGGCGAGAAGAAGGTTTGCCGTGAGTGCAGTCTCAGAGACTCCACATTTAGTTTGTGAATTAATTCCGCCCATTTATTGGGGATATTCTGTGGTACCTCTTGGTGTTTTGACAGGACCGATTTTCGAGATCTAAACACTGTACTGAGGCTTTCCACGTTCATCATATAAGACCGAGACCGTCGAATTTCCCTTAGCCCTCACACACACTAACGAGTAAGGGGCTTCGTCTAATGCGCACTGGGTTATTTCAGGGTTTTACTGGAGGGCCACAACTTTTACTAGCAGGCGAGAAGCAGGTCTTATCAACAGCTAGCAGGCCACAAGTTTACTAGCGGGCCACAACTTCGATTAGGGGGCCACAGTCCAATTATCAGCCCATCTTGTCACCGAGCTATCGAGACCTCGGCTAGATCCTCCCCTCGGGGCCATCGAGTGGCAGTACCTGAGGTATCTATAGGTGCCAGGCGCCTCCACCAGAGTCGACGACCGGATTTGAATATCGTATAGAAGCTTTATCTTTTATGAATTCATTTGTTTTTTCTTTTTGCAGTTTAATATAATTGCTCTTAATTTTCCTTCTTTTAATATAAATCAAACATTGACCGCCAAGCTCTGAGATAGCTCATTAATTTTATTTTCATTTATTCACTGGTTTGTCGGACCCGTTAATCTAATTGCTCTGAATTTTCTCTCTTTTTAAGATAAGTCAAGCATTGAACGGCTTTAAAACAGTTTTAATAATGTTATTCCTTTCATTCATTTATCGAGTAACATAACCGCTTTGAATTTTATTTCTTTGTAATATAAGTCAAGCATTGATGGCCAAGCTTTCAATGGTTTTATTCTAATTTTATTTCTTTTATTAATTTATCGAGTCATTTGATTTAATTATTGTGGCCGTTCATTGCTACCTATTATTATTGCTACAATTCGGTGCAGCTATTAGCGCACGCATATCTAGTTGTAATTAGCTTAGTTAACCTCAAAGTGATCACTTCGGTTAGTAGTATTTAGTGCATTTAGTTGTAAGGCATACAGAACCGAGTATTAACAACGGAATTGGTCTCCGTACAATCATCATATTGTACATCTTAGTAGTTACATTTAATAGTAATTTGACGTCCTTTTGGTCTTTAACTAACATCTCCATTTAATTTGCCATTTTACTCCAGATAGATTGCTGCTGTGTTTTCAAAAAAAAAGAACTTAGTAGCAAATATATTATTCCTTAAATTTTAGATTGTGTTTTCTTGCTAAGTTAAGCTTGATTTAATAAGCCGGCCTAGTCACCCTGCACAACACCAGCGGAGCTTTTTCAGTTTAGTTAGACAGAACTGGTGGCGCTCTAACGACCCCACTACTGGGGCCGGGCATTCGGAATACGACTCTCCGGGGCTAGGTCTTTTTAATTGAAAAAAAAATACTTTTAACTTCAATCAGAAAAACGTGTTGCAAAGTTGAAACTTCAATAAAGCGATATTAAACGCTAAAGAAAATTAAAAGAAAATTTTCTTGAATGACTGTTTCTTTCCCTCCCTTGTGAAGTTAGCTCGTGCCGATTTTACCCGATTGAGCCTTAAAGAACCGAATGTAGACACCGTTAAATCCTGTCTCCGCGTAGACAGGTCTTTTTTACTCACTACCCAGAAAAAAATTTACTAAACGCACCTAACGGAAGTTTTCACTTCAAAATATCTTGAACGAAGCTTAAACTGTAGGTGTAGTACCGCCTATTAATGTAATAAAAATAAAATGCTTAGTTTTAAACAAGCTTCGCTCTATATTTGGTCTCTGGAGTGTATATTGCTGCAACCGTGGTTATTTCTTCAAGGCTTTCACTTTATCAACCCACATCTGACCCTGAATTCTGTCAAAATTAGCAGCGTCCTTTCTTATAATGTCTTTTTAAATTGTATTCATCCATAACAGGAACACACGGGCTTTTCTTGAATGTTTGCAAATAAATACAGGTTTGTCCACTTTTCTGAAGAAAACTCATTGGCGACTCTGCGATTTCGATTCGTACTTATAGCCGCTATATCGTCGTCGAAATAATTTGGGAAAGAATTTTGTTACGAATTCCTTTTATTTAGTGTATTTTTAAAGGCGTCGCAGGACGCGGGTTGAAGGCCTCTGATTTAGACAATACTCGGAGCTGGCCGAGGATTAAAATACTACGATGTGTCACAGTAGTTTTGACTAGATGTAATGCGTCCTTGGAATTGTTTATACTTATTCATGTTTGTCATACTCGAACGTCTTCTTTCTTTATCAAAATATATAAAATAAAATAAATAAAATAAATAATAAATTGATACATAAAGCAATATATTTTTTAAATTTGGTGTTTGGCGACTATTTTGAACAGGGCGTTCTAGTTGATAATATGGTTGTGTAGTCTGAGATATTCTTTGCAAGATTTAAAAAAAGACAAATAAAAGGTTGATTTTGACTGAAAGCATCCACGTTTAAAATGTCTTACATTCTTACATATATTTCCCCTAGATATTCTAATGGCGAATTCAAGAAGTTTACGGTTATTTTTAAAGACTTTTTAGAAACTTGCAGATATCACTAATAACATCTTCATCGGGAAACGTCGTTCTTTTATGCAAAAAACTCATGCGAAAGCGCGACCTGTCACCCGCAGCCACTCGAACCTTTGCGACTGAATCGTCTATTAATAATGTAGTATGCAGTTAGGAGTAGCCTAACCTAGAGTCTTATTAATCTCTGAATAAAATATTATCATTGTTATCATCTATTCTAAATACATCTGTAAATATGTACCTACATTTGACACAGTCTCCCTCCATGGCTTTTGATGCATAATCCACATAATCATTAAAATTTAACCTGAGACATTAAAAAAGTCAAGCGGATACCAGTAAAAGACCATTACAGTTTAAATAAATTATTGCTTGTATAATGATTCTAAGAAGTCGTATAGAGCCATTCCAATTAGGAGCGAGGCAATTTTCATTTATATTACAGGAGAAGAAACACTAATGGATATTTGTTTTCCGTAATTGGTATTTTTGCTCAAAACGTTCCTTAATTAAATATATAAGTATTTAGGGAACAATCTGAAGCAATTTTAAAAAGGCTTTAGACTTTTGGTTAATTAGATCCGCTTCCTTGGAACTTTTTTTGACTTTCTGTTTACTCTAATAAGAAACACCACTGGCAAAAAATTTAAATAAAAATTATTCACCTGTCAGAAAACAGATACTATTTTATAATTATTATACGAAGCTACAGTAAAAACACTGCCTCACAGGAGTAAACAACTATGATTCTAGATTTTTTATCCCGCTGAATATAATAAAAATGACCTGGAAGTTGGAATTTTGAATGACCTATTTTTATTGTAATAGTAAAGGTTATCCCACACAACTTTCTATGGCAAAGAAACAAATAAGTTCAACCAATCAGCCCTAGTAAATAAACGGTTAAAACCATTTATAAATAGAAAGGTAGCTAATTTCAGATAATACATACCTCGAGGCATATTGCTTCACCACTTATATTATTGCTCAGGGGTGCGCCTTAACTCATATGCCTTAGGACAATTTACAACGCAAGGAAAACGATTGATAATCAAACTTTTTTTTATACAATTACATTGATATTAAGTTTCTGCTGATACCGATATGTGTGTTTTTGAAGTTGTGCCAAATATTAATGTCTCGTTTGCTTCAAAAGGTTAACTGTACCTAGCTTTAGGTAAAATAAAAATACCAATATTAATGTTGGCTATAATTTAAAAAAATTACGGTGCTTGTGAACCACACATGAAACTTCATCCGCCTAAAAGAGAGGCAGAGAATAGCCTCTAGGTCTGCACAGTGTATGACGTCGTCGTCGAGAGGGCGCGCTCACCGCACGCTTGTCGACAAGCTTTAAACTGAATTATTATTAAGCACTTTGGTATGTGGCTTCGTGTTCGATCCCCACAAGACGAACTTTCATTTAATTTAATTTAATTCTTTAGGGGGTTGCGGTCGATTTGGGTTAAAGGTGGGTGACAAAAAGGCATTACGACAAAAAGTTCTAATTACTTATTTTGTACACGTAGCAACATAAGTGTGCTATCATACACTAGAAGTGAAACTTCATCTGGGACACGTGGTCAAAAGCTGGACACGTGGTACAGAGTGGACGTGGAAGAGATAAATATGAAAGATGGTTATCCCATGCTTGGTTCGAATTTTGGATGGGGCGAAGACAAGATTGGCCTCGCTGTGTCACCGTGTAACTCTCTCCTTCTATCTTTACCACCGCTATATCTCCCTCTCTACTCCCGTTACACGCCGGGGCCGTTTCTGTTACATTTTCGTAACACGTTCACGAGCTTACTGTATAGATACGGCACGCCTAAAGAAGTTTTATTAAAAAATAGGGTGCTTATAGACAATATACCAGAAGTGAAACTTCATTTTCGCAAAATGGAATAATATTTTTATTTTATGCGAATTCGATTACACGAATTGCAGATCATACTATATATAGGTATTTATTTTATGCATATTCACTGACACGAATGGTAGAACATACTTATTGATCGTCTAGCTGTTTTACACATTTTGTAAGGTTCTACTTGTCGTATTGTCACGATTTGTATTTTTTAACTGTGACGCCACGCCTTATTTAGCGTGTAGGAGAGTAGCTCAGATTTAGGAACGCACTGCGTCAAGTTGAGAAGAGATAATAAAGGAGACCCATCGATAAAAACAATAACAAGTTTATTTACAAACAAACTTAGCAACGGTTAGACTGTATACTAATAAAGGCGTGTTTAAGTTCATAGGTGAATTAAGAGCGTACACTATACCCAATTAATATGAAATGCATGTCTTCTCGAGGGAAGCTTAGTTCAAAGTTTTTCTAGCAAGCGACGTCACTATTTTATTAATAAAGTTTATGGGAGCGGGGTTGTCTTATTTATATATATTAGTTCTGATATTTATAATGTAAGTTTTTCAAGTTTATCGTAGATTATTAAGGCACTTTCACTACTTTTTAACAATCCTCAAAAAACTATCCCTTTACTGGAAATTCTGATACTTCACAAATTCAACTCTCTCTATACTTTTAGTAGCCCCCGAATGCCGTATACCTGTGCATACGTTCATCCAGGTTAGGTAAGGACCTGATCGCCCTGGACCTGTATCCAGGTGTTCACAGATATGGGGGTTGTGGGATAGAACAGCTAGAAGTGTACGCACCTGTGTGCTGTACCGCAGCTAGACTGAGCGGTTTGAGAGACCCGAAAGCCTGATGAACTTGGGGTTTGCCTGCGTATTTATATGTTACAAAATGCTGATGGCTGCATCATTAAGGATAAAAATCACTCCCTTCGACCGCTCAAGTTGTTTATAATTAACAGTGAATGTTTATATACATTTGTCAAGTTCAAGTTCAAACTTACGACAGGGTGATATTTAATTAATGCTTTTAAGTAGTTCACAGTATCACACATTTTGTAGCGTTGTGTGTAACGTGTTTCCGTAACACGTTCACCAGCTTAACTTCCTAGGTACAAGCGCGCCTAAAGCAGTTTCCTTCCAAAAACCGCATGCCCTTTAAAAAGTAAATTATTATAATAAGCACTATTAATACTAATATTAAGTACCAAGATATTTTAATATGGAAAACCTGTGACTATCAATGCCCTCAACATGAAATTTTATTGAAAAACCTTCCAGTATGGCATGTGTCGAAATTATGTCACGTTTAGATTTAACAGTAGCAACAAGGCATATTCTGTCATTTTGATTTTTAACACGAGTTATGACATATCTTGAACCACCTGGTATGTTCCGGAACCTTTCCGTCACTTATCTCCCTAAGTAACCAAAGTTTGTCTAATAATACTTACTGACAACACTAAATTTAGCCTTACCCTTTTTGCAGGAATTCATATGTAGGCCTAATGTTGTAACTTTGATTATCTCTTTGTTTAAACTTAAAACTAAGTTTAATTATTCAGTTTTTTATGGGGAAGCTGAATCGCGAAAATTTAATAGATTTCTTTGGGTTAGTTGGGTTTAACTTTTAAAACTTATTCTTCCTTTCTCAGCATAAGGTTTATAAATAATAACACGAAAATGGTTTAACATCTTGAGTGTTACTTTAGACTTTACTAACTGCAAGTTTTTAAAACATACTTTCCTTTTAATCGGTGTCTGAAGCTTAAGCTGTGGAGTTTCAAACCAGATATAGTAATTTTCGGAATTTTTACCTCCTTTTGTTCGGCATTTCTTTTGTTACCACTTTTAGATTTCTAGAGTAACCCGAAATTCTTCGCATTTTTATGATGAAAACATTATCATAGTCGATTTGAACTGATCAGCTAAATAATGATGTACATTCATTTTTCTGCTTCATACCATCATATCATAATATAATATTTATTCATGCCAATAAAAAGATTTTACACACCTCAAAGTAGAAAGTCAAGAGTTCACAAGTTACTCTACTTAATGCTAAATTCTAAAACATATTTCTTATAAGCAAAAAGAGAAATACCTACTAATATAAAATTTAGAATATAAAGTGAAAACAATGTTACTTTACACTGACTCATTAAAATACATAAAAACACACAGCTGACACGTTTGTCAATAAAAGGAACAGATACTAATTTAAAATATTGAAACAGTCAAATAAATAAAATGACAAACAGTACAATACACATTTAAAAATCATAAATATCGATGGTTTAAAAACTCCTCATGAGAATAAAAGCTGTTACTTAATAAAAAATTGTTAACACATATTTTAAAATTATTTAAAGGCAGGCCCCTTACTTCATCAGGAAGAACATTAAAAAATTGAATGCCCCAAAATCCCGGTCCATCCTGACACCTTCCCAAACGGCAGTAGAGAGGCACCAAGTCTGTTCTATGCCTTGTGTTATACTCATGTATATCCTGATGGGCTGCAACAGACTGAACATTTCTTTTGACATGGAGCAAGTTCTCCAAAATATACTGGGAAGTCAAGGTAAGGATGCCTAGGTTTCCAAAAGCTGGCCTACAGTCCTCCATATATGTGAGCCCAGCAAGCACCCTAATGGCCCTTCGTTGAAGGGTAAAAACACGCTTAGCATCAGCCGCATGACCCCACGCCAGTATACCATAGGCCATATGGGAGTGAAAAACAGGAAAGTATGCGGCCTTGAGTACCTGGTGAGACACCCTGTCGTTAAGACCCCGAAGCAGATAAACACCTTTATTAAGCTTTGAAGTTAGCGGGTCGATGTGATGATTCCAAAGTAGACGTTGGTCTAGATTTACCCCAAGAAACTTTATCGCTTCTGCAGTCTCAGTCCGTCCCAAATCCCTCATTGAAAAGATGATTCTAAGTGTTTTATCTGAATTCATCAAAAGTCTATTACTGCAGAACCACTGCTCCACCTTCTCCTGTGCCACCAGTGAACCCTCCAAGGAAGCTGCCAAAGAGTCAGACCGAAAGGACACTGTGGTGTCATCAGCAAAGAGAGTGCATTTTGCTGCTGAGTCAATAAGTGGCAGATCATTAATATATACTAAGAATAGTATGGGCCCCAGGATTGATCCCTGGGGCACACCAATTGTTATGTCACCCCTTGCTGATGTCACCCCAGAGAGCCTCACAGACTGATGTCTGCCTTCTAAATATGATGTTATTAGTTGAAGGCTTGATACATCGAAGTTGTAAGCTTCCAGTTTCCGGAGAAGAATTCCATGATCGACACAGTCAAAAGCTTTGCTGAGGTCGCAGCAAAGAATTGTATCATACTGCAGACCCTGAAATGTCCGAAGGATATCAGACACCAAATCCAAGATTCCAAGGACAGTATTCTTATCCTTTCGAAAACCATACTGGCATTCAGTGAACAGGTTGTTTCTTTCAAAAAAATCCACAATCTGCTCAGCCAGACACTTCGCCAGGATCTTTGACACTATTGGCAACAAGGATATAGGCCGGTAGTTTTCAGGTTTATCTGGAACTCCTTTTTTAAAAAGAGGAACAACCAAAGCTTCCTTCAGAGGGGCGGGAAAACATGCCTCTTGAATGCATAAGTTTATTAGCTTAGTTAAAGGGTATATAATTTCGTTTTTGATAGATTTCAATATTTTAACATTTATTCCAAATATGTCCTTACTGTTTTTGTTTTTAAGATTTAATATTGCATCTCGGACTTGAATAAATGAGATTTCAGAGAATGAAAAGATATTATTCCTCTCAGGAATAAGAGATATGGGGTCAACATCTGAATATGGCATCCCCGATACAATTCCCTGTCCAACACCCAAGAAATAGCGGTTAATAGTTATTTGTTTTACTAGGCAGCAAAGTAGTAGATTGACTGCCGCGGCTGATAGTTCATAGCCGAGCGTAGCGAGGCTAGGAATTCAGCTAAGGCAGTCAATCTACTTTGCTGCCGAGTTGAACATATAATTTTTTCTCCGATTGTTTATAATGATATATGTATATTGTATATTTGCAAATTATTACAATTCCCACAATCTTTTTATTTTTCCTGTAGTGATAAATTAAGACAAAATTTGATAGAAATCGCAATTGTTGGAACGGTTGGTTGCTATGGAAATGTATATGTCCATAATAATTATAGTTTGACAACTTATGTCAAACGTTTTATTCCCATGGAGACTAATCACTTTGCTGCCTAGGCAGCAAAGTACTTACTTTGCTGCCTGGACAGGAAAAGTAATACTTTGCTGATTGATATGTGTCTGCAAAATTAATATTTGCTGTCAATCGGAGAAAAAATCATTTACAGAAAGGTTACATTCAGGACTCTTTTTAATTTTATTCCCACAAAACTTGTTTATAACTTGCCACATAGTTCGACTAGGATTACTTGAGGAATTAATTAGTCTGTCATTAGCTTGGACTTTGGCAGTTCTGATTGTTTTATAATACCTGGCTCTGTACTGAATTAGTTCATTTTTAGCATACTCTCCCCCATACTGTCTGTACACTGATTCTAGAAAACCAAGCTGCTCTCTCATTCTTTTAAGCTCAGCAGTAAACCATGAAAGGTTATTCGATTGATCTGACCTGACCAAGTACTGCCCTCTGGAAAACATCTTAAACAGGCCTCCTCTAAAATGTTATACATATTGTGAACTTACAGTCAACAGGAGTATCAATTTGTGATACACAATCCCACCGAGTATTTGAAATTATATTGTGAAAGTTGAAGAGGCCTCTTTGTGTTACAGGCCTACAAACCTTTTTGGTATGAAGTATACTATGTGACACATGCAATGCGAAGTCCACCCGCTGACAATCATGATTTGAGATATTTGACCGAATGACCAAAGATGCGAGTATTTGGATATTAGGACTCACAAAAACATTGTCTAAGCAGGAGCCCTGCCTAGTTGCCCTACCGTAGGGACTAGCATTTTTTAAAACTGTCGTTCAAAGTTACATATATGTAACATAAACATCAATTTTTGCTCAAGTTTGAAAACAATTTTATATACTAAGGAAATCGCCTACATGTAATGGATATTTGTGAACTTTTTTATCGCATTACGTCTTTTATGAAACTTTTTGTTTTTACTTCCTAAAAACTTTGCAAGATTCTTTTAGAATTCCATTTTATTGGTCTTTCGGGAAAGTTGTTTATTAGGTTATACTAATGAGGAGCTACCACTTTATGTGAATCTTGAACTTTCAGAATGAACTTGGAGTTGAATTTCGCAGCTTAGATCTTCCTATACTAGAGTCGAAATAGCCGTGGAATTACGAATTGTATACACAACTAAAACAGAAAATGTTAATTATTATGCTGATACTGAGCATCCGGCTTATTAAGATGATGGTTAAAAATGAAGTAGTGAAATAGTTTGAAGGATATAACGGATTATTATTCTGGATCAGATACCTTTACCAAGTATGATATGATAAACGTTATTACTGCGTATCATAATTGAATGGACGATCACAAGGTGATTTTAATTGTTGCTATATTATGACAGGTTAACTTTACAAGAAAAGCAATTATAATCATGATTTTCCGCTTTAGATTCTTTTCAATTCACTGTTTTGCACCAAAATCCTCCCTGCTCAACTATCGTGTTACTTGAATAATTTCTACTTGTGTAATCCGTAATGTCTGGTCACGTATCTGAATCTAGAGGAGGTGGACAATACGTTCTGACCAATAGAAGGAGCGCTGACAACTCGAAAGGCCGAAGGGATTACAGAGCAAGTAGAAATATTCACCAGTTAGCAGATTTAAAGGAACAGTTGGCCACCTATTTAGTTATTTATTTGTGCCTGTGCGATATAGAGGTGGTACTTGTCACTTTAAATAGTGCTTTTAGTACTATTATTTTGATTGCACATAAACAATGCCGATACGATCCCGTGTCAATAAACCGAACAATTTCGGTTGCATATGCGATGAAGGACCCTAAAAGCCCAATGAAATACTTTAAGCCCACTTGTAAGAAAAGCTTACGAGTTATACTTTGGTTGCAAAGTTGGAGATCAAGCTAAAGTTTGGGTTCCAAAATGTATTGATGATAGTCACAAGGCTATGAAATTTGGAACCAATGATTTGGCAGGAACCTCAGAACCATGTTGGTGATTGTTATTTTGCTTAACAAAAATTGCGAATTTTTCTGGTAAAAACAAACATTAGACCATTAGAGGAGTGCGTTATGATGCTTCATGTATACTTGTCTCTAACCCTTCAGATAAATACAAAATAGACTCGGAATCGGATGAACTAGACGATTTTACACCATCGGGTATACGTTTTCAGGAGAGAGACGATTACGAATGTAATAGCAGCACCCACTAGTGGAATCTCCTACAAGAAGGGGTGAACATTTGTACATATCGGAAAGGGGGATTTAAGCTGGCAGTATTAGTTACAATGGAAAATAAACTGATTTACTTTTACGATATTCCAGGTTTAATCAACAAACTTTCGTATAAACCTACAGAGTGCGTATTGATTCTTCGAAGACAAGCCTAAAGGCAGTTTTAGTTTAATGGAAATCAACAATAATCCTTTAATGTCTGCATGCCCTAAAAATGAAAGAAACGTACATGAAAATGCGTATATTACTTCAAATCAATAGGTACCCAGATCTTAAATGGAATATCTGTGCTGGTTTAAAAGTTGATGCACTACAGGATTGCAGAGTGGCTACATCAAATATTATTGTTTTTCATGCGAATGGGGTAGTAGAGCCGGAAACCAACATTATACCGTTAAGGAACGTGAAAATATTGTGTCCTGTCTGAAACATGTCCATAATGAACACTCAGTTGAGCAGCAAACAGTTATTTACCTCCAGTGCACAGAAAACTAGAGCTTATAATTTTTTTTGTAAAAGCCCCTAATAGAGAAGAAAATGCTTTTCATTATTTGAGAGAAATTCTCGCTGAGGCAGAGCTTAAAGGAGGTATGTTCGTTGGTTCGCAAACACGTGAAGTTTTCAAGGACAATAATTTTGCAGCTGCTCTTTTGGAAGGAGAAAATAGGGTGTGGACTGCCTTGAAAAATGTGTGTAGCAACTTCCCAGGAAATAAGAAATCTGTGACTTTTACAGAACTAGTTGAAGTACTTAGGCAAACTTAGAAGCATTTGGGTTGCAACGTGTCACTTTCGCTGCATTTTCTTCACTCGCTTTTGGGATTTTTCCCTGAAAACTTAGGTGGGGTTTCAGATGAACACGGCAAATTGGTCAAATGGAAAAGCGGTACAGTGAAAAATGGACTCCAGACACGTTGAAGGACTTCTGCTGCACTCTCAAACTTGAACCCGGTCCTAGCGAATACAAACGAAAATATATTTTGAAATAGAGACAAAAGAACTAAAAAAATATCAGATAGCAGCAAAACGTTTCAAAACACAGAACAGTAATTATAATAATTGTCCTCATTTTTTCACTCTTTTCAACAATGTAGGGAGAATGAAATTTTCTGAATGATCCCTTTTTATAGCATAAGAAGTATCTTCCTAGTCAACATTTTCCTGTTTGTTGCCAATTCCTGGAAAAGCTCTAAATATTCATCTGAGCTAGACTAATCTAAATTATAAAATAACTTTGACTTATACTGATATAGCAAAAAAAAGGAAGGACGCCTAATATTAGAATATTAGAATCAGATAAAATTAAATTTAATCCAGGTAAAATTTATAATGTAGACGAGATGGGGATAAGTGCAAACCAACACAAGTCAAAAGCGTGAAAGGAAAGAAACAGGCAGGAGTATTGACAACATCAGAACGAGGTTAGGTTGTCAATGTTGTGATATACATGAATGCTAATATACAATTTTTAATTCCATTGATTATTTTTCCAGGAGCAGTTGGAAAATGCATTCTTCCTGCTGGATTAAGTCATATATA
Organism: Pissodes strobi; assembly: GCA_016904865.1. Lineage (NCBI taxonomy): Eukaryota > Metazoa > Arthropoda > Insecta > Coleoptera > Curculionidae > Pissodes > Pissodes strobi. The sequence continues at coordinate 15,831 of JAEQML010071746.1, forward strand.
TTTACGCTATGGATGGATCTTTTGGTTATGCATGTCAAACCATCCCCTGGTGATTCTCTTATAGAACACATGCGAAATTTGGATGAAAGTAACAAGCCTCGAGAAAATTAGGTATTTT
>JAEQML010071747.1:0-15948 GCA_016904865.1 Pissodes strobi
AATTATTAATGGATTTTCAGTGACTATCAGCAAATAAAAGAAATACAAAAGATACAAAAAACTTGAATATGAAAAGAAATAAGTATGAATCACCTCTTAAATAATATAAACTTCCCCCTATGATACTAATGTCACATAAAAAATATTCAGATATGATAAAAGGAAGTAGGTAAAATATCTCATGGAATGCAATGTAAATGGTGGTCAATGTAAAAAAAAGTTAACACAGATAAAGGCAATTAAAATATTAAATTAGACAAATACAACTTTTGCAATAATTACCTCTCTCATGTTGGACGGTTGCTGGAGGATCAACTACCTCGGTTTTGGAAGATGAGCTGGAAAGCCTCTAGAAATAATGGAAAATAATCTTTAGCGTCATGGCGACCATGTGTTTCTCAGGCAATAAAAAAATTAACTCCAGAAAAAGCTTAACTAGTGCAGTACCAATATCCCAATAACTTGGTAGTGTCAAGCACTAATTAGGGACTCACTCACAGATCACCTAGAAGGGAGTATTAACACAATACAAAAGGTTGATTCCACTATGGCTGCACTAATAAATAGCCAAAACGCTTGCTTTATCACCGATGGGTATTTCTAGAAGGACGAGTCATCCGTTTTTAGTCGATTTGCTTTGCTACTTCCACGAAATTAGAGAAAAAAGTTTCGAATCAGAAAAAGTGATAGGTCCGAGAAATGCCTAACGATTCGATACGGGGAATAATTATAAGATAATAAGCGACTTAATTCTAGTTAATTATGGTTGTACCACGACAGCGGAAGCCACAATTATTAGTGAGCTAAAATTTAATTTTTCAATAAATACTAGGAGTATTTCCTGATATAAACGAAATAATAAACCTTTAAAAATCCAAATCGATAGCAACAATTATGGGAAGATAGCCCGTTACTACTATTCAGTGCTATCAACCGAATATTACAAAAGTTGCAGCATGCATGTTGCAGTTAGCTGGATATTAAAAATGGAGCAAATCAATATCCCCAAAAAGTTATGAAATATTCAAACCGAAAGTAGAATATAAGTTTGACGGATCTGATGAGGCTTAAAAGTAGGTTTTATTAACCCAATTCTTAAAAATACAGAACAGCTAGCAAACATAATTAATGTAATATAAATAAGCAAAGTTAGACTAATAACATAATATCTTATTTTAGGTGTTTGATTAAACCTAGGCGAGCTACAGATTATCATCTAAAATATATATAGTCACGAAGTGTCTGAGGACAACATAAGAGAAAGGGGTGATGAAATTAGCTACTTATGGCCACAACAGTGTTATAAAAGCTAGTACATATATATCATTAACGTGTATGTAGATTAAAATCAATTTACATTAAGAAATGCAGCAGCCTTAAGCTTATTGACAACAATAGAATCAAAATTAATTAACCGAAGAGGTTAATACTCAATAATTCTTACCACAAAATATAGCACCTTTCGTTGCTAAATGCAGCATGTAAAATGAAATTTAAAATATTTTAAAGTGGCAGAATCGGACTGTTACAAAGTAGGAAAGAAACGAACATTTCTAAAAAAGATAAGTCTTTAGTTAGGAAAACTAAATCTAATAGAAACGATCTACCCTATTCCTAATATTAACTTTCGATGTTTTTAAAAACGTATTTTTTTCTTCGCACTAGTTTTTCTGACAGTTTCACAGGAACATCCGGGGAACATATATAAGCGATCGTAGTATCAATATAGTGTTGTTTTTCATGCGTTGGGTTAGTTCTGGTTAGTTTTTGTTGGTTGCACCCCCGAAGCGAGCGGAGGGCCAGGCTTTAAGTGTTCAAATGTTTGAGGACGAAACGTATCGATAGTTTATATCTAGCGGAGTTGTTGACATATGGCAAAACTTTATGCATCTGTAGTTTACTTTTATGCATCCGGGGATCTATATAGACAAAAATATTTTGTTTTGTTGACGGTTTCTTTCACAGACTGACAATTCACCACCTGAGTCACTTTTGGCAATAATTTTGGCTGCAAAAAAACTATCCCTCTTATTTGTAGCAAATTTCGCAATAAAAAAAATCATCATCTTCAATCTTATTATCGACATATGGTAAAGCAGTGAAGCACTAGTGAAGCGATGTTGGTGTTTATTCCTCCTCTGTTATCTCAGCAGTATCATCGGATAGTTTACCTTCAACCAAATTTGATTCATCCAGGTCCTTGCGCCTCTCCGTAACATCGATCAGGGTCGGTACTAGACCAGACATCTGTCATTATATATTGCCTCTTCCCACGCTTGGCGGTTTCCTCATTTTCAGTTCACATTCGACTGAGATCGTTAATGACTGTATTGTACCATGCTTTTTTCATATGCTGTGCCTTTTATTATTCTGGATTTGTTACTTTTTTTTAAACAACATGTGTACCATATGGTGATATTCCAGGCTTTAAATCTCGCAAGTGTGTTATCTTCAGATTTGGCATCAATTTTGGCAATAGTCTTATTCAACAAACGGGGAAAAATGTCTTCGGTAGCACTCCTCGATTTTTGAATTTCCCAGTTTTTCGCTCACCATGCTGCTTTCAAAGGCCTAAAATAGGTTACATCTAGTGGCTGTAGAGTATGTATGGAAATGGATGGAAGAAGGACAAACTTTGTATATTTATTCTCATCTTATTGAACAACAATGGTCGTTAAGTTACTATTTAATTTATCGCCAATCATCAATTTTGGACCATCCAAATGTCGCAAATATGGTAAAGCAGTGAAGCACTAGTCTTCAAAAGTTTCACATTTGTTAATCCATTGTATCTTGACCCTGGGTAACCTTCGATCCACTTTTGGTATAGAGGTTTGACTTTTTAAATCACGTCAGGTGGGAGATTCCAAACATAATGCTCGTACTACATGTTGATGTGTCTATAATTCGATAAGCGTGTTTCACTCCTCGTTTAAACATATCTTTGTGTTATCAGAACCGCTTGCCTTATCATAGTTAATTATGTTTGATGGTGGTACACTCCCAAGAGACTCTTGCAAATGAGTAGAATATTGTTTTACAATTATATCATGTGATACAGCAGTTCTTAATCTCTTGGGCTAATTTTACTGCACACGCTGTCTCGACTGCAGGTATTGTGGCATAAAGCCCTAAACAACTTAAATATATTTTCTAACTGGTACTTCTAGATAATCTTTTAAGTGTTAGGAAGTACTTTAACGAGTAGTTTTTTGAAACACGTACCAATTTTATAATGACAAAGCCAGCTCTTTTCGGTATGCTTCAAATCGAGGGCGGTCACGTCTAAAATTAAAAAAAGTGCACTGCTAAAATTTTAATGCATTTATTACATAAAACACTTAAAAAAAAAGCTGCGAAAAACTAGAAGAAAACAATACACAACGAAAACCTAAAACTAAAATATTTCAGCACAAGTTAAAGTTCAGAGTTTTTCGGCGCAGTTCACGCAAATCTGCCTCATACACTGGAAACATACCGGCGTTTTGCATTTGAAGCACAGATATTTTGTCATGCTGTTTTTCTTCCTTGGACACAAAAGAATTAATTGTTTCGATTCGTTAGTGACTCGTCATCTTCACTTTCATCAGTACTATCCGCTGATTGTTCTGAGGCGCTATAATGATCAGAATTCTCGCAATCCTCCTTTGGGTCATTTTCAATATCAGAATATCACTAGCATCACCGTTTGCTTCGCAATACCACTTTCGAAATGTTTTTTCATAGTTTACATCACTAAAGCGAACTGGTTTTGATGGCACGGCCTATTAGTGCGACAATTTTCCGAACGATTTTATTAGGAATACCCGGATTATTAAACTGCTCCGCGAGAAGGTCTTTAGGAAACTGACATGTTTCAATTCATAGATATCTGATATTTTTTGTACTGGTCAACCACCAAACATGCCAGAAATACATAAGGTAACGGCCTTGTGAACGTTACCGTTTTTGACAAATGAAGGTGTTTAATTTTCACACCGCCTCTCAGACGGCACCTCCGTAGTTAGGGCAAAGTTTACAGAATTAAAAATATAAGTTGATTCACTCCGCGCCATCGTGAAATTCCACTCCGCCACTCCCCGCCTGTCCGGTAGACTGGTGCCAGTCTACAGTGGAGAGCTAGGTGATTTAAATTTAATTTGTTTACGGTCCGGCGTATAGGGTGAGATTTCAAAAATAGAGGTTTGTTTTTGTGGAACACCGGCAAACAACAACTGGTGTTAACTCTTACCTACTGAATTTAATCTTAAACACCCACGGTCACAATATATAAGTCAGCTGGGCTAAACGTTAAGAATTACCCATATATGTAATAAGAAATGGAATTACCCATGTCTCTACGTTTAAGCAAATTGCTCCCAAGACCTCTGGTGGTCTAGTGGTCACATGCTGGGCCTGTGATACGGCGGATCGGATTCGATTCCCGTCGGTAGCAAAACTTTCTTCTTTAAGGTTATGTTTGTTTCTTCCTAAAATTTGGGTTAATTTGTGTTAGTTATGTTTAGTTGTGCCGAAGCGAGCGAAGCGAGCGGAGGGACATGTGCGAAGTTAATAATACTCTTTTAAAAGAAAAGTAATGGGAACTAAGAATTGGCAACGTTGCCCTTCCCTGATTTATATGTTGTGACCATGGCTGTTTAAGGTAAAGTTACCTACTGACGCGTCGAGAACATTTGTCGCTTTGAGACATGCGCGACCTGGTTATGCGAGGGAATTTTTTAAAAAATGTACCCTTGATCCACTATGCCCCAGGTGATCCAGCACACTCCGTTTGACAGGACCTAGGTTTTCAAAATATTAAGCTAGGTGATCCAGTACACTCCGTTTGACGGGACCTAGCTTTTCAAAATGTTAAGCTAAAAATTATTTTGCATCTTATAAGTATGACTAATTAGTAGTTTCACCAAAACGTCCAAGATTTTAAAGGCTGGTTACGGAAAAGTACTGTAAGGCATTAATTTATTTACAACCATTTAATAATAGACGCCTATTACTTATGCTAGTAATTAGTGAAGGGAAAATCGGATGATTTTTAGAATCGAATATCTTGCATTCGAATACTTTTGAGAATCGAATGATTATTCGAATACAAAGAATCGAATTATTTGGATTAGTCGCGATATCCCAAATGTTTCAATTAGCGATTCAACCTCTCGAGATTTCGAGTGACAGCGAAGTCTCGTTCTCGAATTCAAATTTACAAATTGTCTTATTCCGGATTGTTTGATCTTGAAGTCTTCATTCTTGATATATTTAAGCATTAGAGCAAAATCTTTTACAAAGGTTACCGATAGCATTCACGATTAAAAAATAAAATATTGCTTAAAAGTTGTTTTGGTTAGATATTATGTAAAAGTTTATTAAAGATTTACTAAAATCATCACTGTTTAATAATTTAAATTTGAATTCCCAAAACTCCTTATCTTCTGCATATTGCATAAATATGTATGTCATACCTGCCGACTACCGCATTTAAAATTAATAATATGTTTACTACAGAAGAAAAATATTCAACAATTTAAAAACTACCACAGTAATTAAACTACTCCATTTTATACCTTTTATAGTATAGCGTTTTCGATTATTGTTCACCATAATACAAAACAAAGCCCGCTATTATTTGTTGCTCAGACGGCAGACAGACCAGCATAATCGAACAAATTATATTATAATCGCATTTGACGCGAATTGTGCCGATTCATATTTCATTTCGATTCAACCAGCATTCGACGGACGATTAATTCGTTGCCTGCGTATGCGAATATTTCTGGTATTCGAATTCTTCGTTGAGAATCGAATGCATTCGAATGCAAGCCAGAATCGAATACTGCCATTATTTGTATTCGAATAGTCCCTTCACTACTAGTAATGAACAATGAACAATGAGATCGCTACTCTCATTGGATAGTAAAAATTTACGGGATTGGTAAATTTGACTAGAACAATGAGATGGCTACTCTCATTGGATAGTAAAAATTTACGGGATTAGCATTATGCTACGCATAATAAAGCAACTAATGCAATTATAGTTCTCCTAAAGCAAAAAAATAGATATTTTTGTTACAAGTAGGTACCTAAAATGGAGTTTTTCAGGAAGAATCATTGCTTAGCCGAGTCCGGAATAGCAGATGAGTCCTGAAAAACTTCATTTAGGTACGTGTGACAAACACTATTTTTTGTCATACGCTCCCAAAATTTAATTTTTATTTATACGCTTTTTGCAATTCTTCAGAACGCCTAAATTTGCAAATTTACCATAATTTTTGAAATCATAGTGTACGACAAAGTTAGCTTAGAATTTGATATCGTAGCAACTATTTGACAATTTTGTCATGTCATTCGAAATTTTTGACATTTAGACATATTCAGGAATTTTGGAATAGTCCGTAAAGGTTGCCATGACGACTTTTAGGGACTAGGCCTAAAAAGAAGCATTTTACGGACTCAAATGAGTCCGTAAAAGAGCTGTTTTTGGGAGCGTATGACAAAAATGTAATTATGAATCATAATAGGAAATTTCGCTTTCTAGTTAACTATTTTGTGTGTTTAAGATTGGTTGTAGAGAAAGTATGGTATTTAACTCACGTGTAATGAACCATAATTAGCTCTGATGATTATACGCTCGTTAAATAATATAGATACTATTAGAGTATGGAACAATAATTCAATCTTAAAAGTGATTTTTTTTTTAAATATTCAGTCACACCTTCATAAGTTCGGGTATTTCAAAATGGTCTACAACATTTTTATGAAAGATATGCCCAAGAATCTTAATAATGAGAAATCCATCTTAGTTCTGTAAAAAAACACGCTTAAAGTTGATTTTCATATATAGGACTCTGCACCAACTGTGTGCGCCTACCGTGTCGTTGTCACTGTCAATCAAAAAATTGTATGTTCCATACAAAACGCACTGAGGCCCTTATTTATATTTTCACCTAAAGGACTGTGCTACGACCGTGTTGCGGTCGTCCAGTCCTATTGCGAAAATGTAGAAGACCCGCGACGGTCGCAACATGGTAGGTGCACAGTCGGTGCACAGTCCTATATATGAAAATCAGCCTTAAATCTGCTAAAATGTGTCTCAAACAGGATGTGTCGTCAGAAATTCAAGAATAGATTTATAAACGATTAACTTAAAGAATAATAATGATTCCCTTTATTCGCATTGTAAATAAAAAGAGGCAGGAAAAAAATAACATTTGCCAGGGGATTAAACTTCTATTCTTTAGATTATCCCCCAGATTATCCTAACATTTTATGAAGCGATTTGGAAGACAGATAATCACCATTATCGCTCTTTTGATAACAGGATCTGAAAAATATCCTTCACCTTAATTCTTGAAAAATTCAATCAAGATTGTATTTACTTTTTTTAATACTTCATTAATATCAGTCATATTCTCCGACGTAATGGCGTGAAAACATAGGCCTCTATATTTCCGTAATATTTATTTTGTAGGTAAAATAATAAGAGAGCTATGTTGGGGTTTGGAACCTTCGGCAACATGCACTAAAACGGAGTTTTATCCACAATACCGAAACAGAATTATTATTGCACTCGACGCGCGTTTCGCTAACAATGTTAGCATCATCAGGAGATGATTAAAACTTTTAATAAGAGAGCTATACAAATTTGCATTAATTATGTTTATGTATAAGGTATGACTGACGCATATAAACTGAAATAAAAGTAGTTGGTTATCCTCATTTATGTTTGGAACCATACACAAACCCTAAATGTTTGCTATGTTGGGGTTTAGAACTTCGGCAAAATTCACTAAAACAGAGTTTTATCCACAACACCGAAACAGATTTTTTGCACTCGACGCGCATTTCTCTAACCATCATCATCATCAGGAGATGACGTTGAAAAGCCTATGTGTAATCAGTGGCGTAACTAAAAATTTTTGGCCACAACGCAAAATACATAAGGAGGCCCCCCTTTCAGTCACAAATCACAAACACTAAATAAAAATTAAACATCCAGCTTTAATTTTTTTATTTATTTTACATATAACATCAAAATATTTCTTTTTATCAAAAAAAGCAAGAGATGAGATTTGAGATTTTTTAGGTTGCAAAAACAAAAAGATATCACTTATCTTATTTAAACCTGTAAATCTAGTTGTTAACTGAGACTTTATAATGTCAATATCTGATAAAAAAAAAATTGTGAGTGCTTAAACCACACGATAGAAGTGAAAACTTCAACTAGCGGGGTCAGTCATCGTTTATCAGAATTTCGATCCAAGCCTTCGTTGTAGAGATACCCCAAAATCCCCTCTTAAATTAGAGCACCGGTGCCCCCGTATGGTCTAAGGTGCCCCCCCCATGTGGCGCACTAACCATAAAAATTTCGAACACGTACCTCTTCCCGTTCTCCCGAAATTAATGATTTAAGTTTTTCCTTCTCCCCCTTTCCTTGGCCAAACGGGGTGGGGTACGGAGTCCCGTTTTCGTCCAGCATCTTCTTTTTACTCGGCTACATCCCCTGAAAGTTGCTGATTTCAGCCCTCTACCTATACGGTAACATGCAGTGTTACGTTACGTTACGTGACGGCTCGGTCTCGTTCAACCTCCACAAAAAAAAGTGCAGAGCGAAGTTTTCACTTCAAAAATGCTCCCTGGAATCAAAACGATGATCTAAAGTTTATTCATCAAATACTTTTTTTAATAACTTGTCGTTTACTCTTAAAATTAGTTGGAATGTACCATTTCAGAGCAGTTGTTCGTGCTTCTTTTAGAACATCATTACAGCGTTGACAGTAGTTTTCCCACATTGATTGTTGTCCTTAGTAAAACAGAACTAGCTTCGTCCAAAGCAATTGTTTCATTTTGTAAAGCTTTGGAAGTAAAATTGACTTTTAATAACACATAATATAACCTAATAGATAAGAACACCAACTCAACTCAAAATCTAGCATATTTTTCTTTATACGCCCAGCTCCTTTCATCCCTAATTTTACTTGAAAGCTCATTTTTTAAAGTTTTTTTTTCACATTTATATCTTAATGGTGGTTTATTAACAAAATGACCTAAATCACTTTCGAGTATTGTGTATTTACTTGATATTACGGTGTCTGACGATATTTCAGCTTCATCGAACCTTTTAGTTTTAGCACACAGAAAAATTAGGTCGCTTGTGCTGATGCCTGTGGCTTAGCCACCAGAAGTTGTGTTATACCGATCAAATATTCCGAGTGATCTTGAGAAATATAATTGTTGTCCCCAATGTCATCGCGTTTGGACGTAAATGGTTGCAAATTTGGCTCAGACTGCGATTTCGTCGAACAAAAAACATTTTCCCATTCTTTTTTAGTTTTCTTTTATTGGGGGCGCTTTTATATTTTTTTGTTGTCATTCATTTTTAAAACGTAGAAGCAATTAGCGTATCAAATACCAGAACGAGTGTCGCGACGCTGATGTTGCCAAACATTTCATTAGGAATTAAATTATGCAGAACTTAATAAAAAATAATCCTTGCTTCACAGAAAGGTGTTCCTAGGTTCAGTTGACAGAAACCTTCAATATTAGGCACTGCACGAGTGGGCCCCCAACGCATTGCGCTTACTTGTCTTATGGTAGCTACGCCACTGTGTGTAATCGACAGAAATTCGTTTAGCTGGACAATCTATGTTTGTAAATAGCATCATTGAAAACCTAGCGTCCCGCATTAATGGGATCGTCTTTCAACCTTGTTTAAAGATGTTTTAACTACGTAATTCTATTGCCGCCTATGGTATGGTTATATAACTCTTTCAAAAGACTTTCATTAACAACTGTGTCTTCTGTACAGCAAGTGAAATTCTCTAAATCGCTTATTCACTTTTCATTACCACTATTACTTTTTAAAGAAAATATTTCACCTATTTCATATAAATTTCAATCGCAGTCTATTTTTACTTAGAGACCCTAAGGTTGACCTTTCAGCCAAGACCTAAACCTTTCTCTGACCTTTTCTTATGTATTGGATTCTTTTCATACGTCGTATTATACTTCAGCACCTCCATCTTCTAGATCGATTAGCTTGATGCAGCTATCGATTATCTTGATATTGTTGCATGATTTAATTTCACCTTAATTGAGGAGACTGCAGAATTATTGGGATCGGGAGTTAATTCAGCTCCCGGTTATATCTTGACCGACTCACGTATGTACCACCTATATAGTTAATGATTATTCATCAATCGTTGCTTGATTATCAATTAACGGTTTGATACTTTAACAAATATCAGCTTACTACGGCGACTTCGTGTAGTCTATTTTGGCATTAAGGCTACTATAATTATAAATATTTTCATTCCCTTGCACTATTTCTTCAATTCAATTTTGTTTTTATCAGCGGTTAGCCCATTAATTTTTAATAATATTTACGAAGTCGCTAAGATTTCCCACAGCTTTATTATAGTTCTTGTTAGGTTTAATAATTGCGTTAACTTGCTGTTGAAATAGAGGGATCATTATGCTTGAGTGATACCGGGCTGGATTAAAATTTTTCAAAACATGGCGTTAGAGCGAACATTTTTTTATTGTGTGAGTTTGCCATGGTGTCCATTCATGTGCTCTTATGGTTATTTTCGAATGGTTCCATATATTACCGTCAAACTTGATCCACGCGTCATATTCAAAAGGAGAGCAGAATATACCATGTTCAGAATTTCAACGGTTGAACAAAAAATTTTTTTTAGTATTTCCTTTTATAACTATAGGGAGCCAATATGAAATGAAAGTGGTTCCAATGATGAAGTTTTTCATATTTATGCTTTAGTAATAAAGGAGTAGAAAAAAAAAGTTTTCCTCGTATTTCATTTTAAAACAGAATCATATCATATCAATTGTTAGTTACATCCAGCGATATTTCTGACCAAATATACGATGGCAATAAGGGGTTGTAAATTATTTACTACAGCCTCCATAATAGACGATAAACTACCTAAGGGTTGACCATAACGCAATATGAGTTTTTAGTGCGACATTTAGATTTGTGATAGCTATATAGTTTCCGTTATTGAACGTATTACCTACGTTATTAAATGTAACAATTTGGCTGCGAAATAGTCCAAAAAATGGTGGGTTTTATCTTCTAATATTGTTTGGTGTGACGTCTGAAGTATTATGGGATTTGTGGTGGGATCATAATCGCCTATCAAACCGTAGTTAATTTCCATTTTAGAAACTCGAATAAATACAGTTTACATAATAGTTTCTAGCAATTATAATCTAGTCAAATGTATCAACATAAATGAGAGGTAAACATTGTGGAATATAGCTTGAGTATGCATACTTATGACATAAGGAAAATCAGAAATATGTATTATAAACGAACTAGTTCAATTCGAGGTGATACGAAAAGATCTAGATGAGCAAAACAGCTATATCCAATTAATGGTGGACATAGAACAAAAGCTGTGGAGATAGAGCAAACTATATAGTTTTGTGTACTTCTTATCTTCAGTAGTTCTCTTTTGGTCCCATTCAAGAGAGAATAAGTAATAAAATCTCACCTGTTATGCTGGCTTGAAGTATTCTTTTCGAAAGGTAATATCAAAAGGGACTACAAGCACAACTCTCCTCGCTATTAAATTTTGATTGAAAATAATTATATTTTCACAAAAAAGTTCAAAGTAGTTTCAGAATCACATTCTTGCGACACCATAGTATAAGAAAAGATAAATATGATCATGTGCAAACCTATAATGGATATAGAACAACATAATTATTCACTTTTTCCGCCAATCTCATTTCGGATAATTTTAATCTCCTTGTCAGCAAATTTAACCATTGTTAAGTCTATCACGCTGAAAACTGAATGTTTCAAAATAATTCCGTAACTTTTGTGAATTAAAGTGGATACAGAACAAAATATTGCTAATATTATTGTTATTTAATTGTTAACTTGTGATATTTTATAGGACACAGATCAAAATAATTCCCCTAATAAAAAGTATCTATTTAGATCAACTTTTAAAAAAATGGAGATAGAACAACGTAATTCTACGGTGACGAATTAAGTGTAACTTATTTTCAAAAAGCAAAGATCTTTATAATAAAAATTCAACACATTAAATAATATATCACTGTATTAATTTAGAAAAACCACATCAAATAGTTAAAAAGTATGTGTAATGTCGTCTTTAAAAATAAATAACCCTGCACAATATCATCCAAATGTTTTTTTCAATAACATTTTCTAAATGTGAAAGCTATTCTTACTATTTATGTGTATATAGTGACTACTCGCTTCAGCCGGTTTATAAAGAAAATCAATTGAACATTTAAACCATTTAAATTTTGAGAGTATTTGTATTAATTTGCGGCATATGATTACTCAACAATCTAATATTTATTGATTCCTCATGTGGGTAATGTAGGCAGTGAGCATAATATCGAGGAATATCAAAGAAGAAGAAGTTAATCCAATGTAAACACTTCGCTGAAAATCATGATATTTCGAGAAAGTCTTTCTTCATCTAAGTATGCCTATATCCAAGATGTTAATATCAGGCTTCAAATTAGACGTTTTTTATCGTTTTGAATGCTTAAAGTAAACGACTTAACCATAATTGTTATTTTCAAGATTAAATGTAACATTTTGGATAATATAGCTGCAATAAAAGTTTCCAACTATTTATGGCCCGTTTCATTTTCTGCTATTATCTTGTTATACGCAAAGTTTTGCGGCGTTTAATGTTAAGTTGAAAACCAGGGGCAAATGTTATTTGCATGCTACTTTTATGAAAGCTTGTATAAAGGGCATCCTTTTCAGCTACAATGCATATTATTGAATATAGAGCATGTAATAAAAGTCTAGAATACTTTATAAATATCTGAAATATCGGTTTTACGACTTAGCTGAAATTCAGTATCTATATGTAAGAAAGAGTTTATGCCGATGCTTCTAATGATGGTCTCAATGTTGCCAAGTTTACTACTTTTCAGTAGTTGTTATAAAAATATATTTTTTAATGAATCTACTTGCATATTATTCAATAAAATGATTCCCCTAGGTGTCATAAATTACTCTGATACTTAATGTCTAAGCACAAACAATTTATTGATATTTGGGTTTAAATATCATAAGAGTTGCTTATTTGAGAGAACAGAGAATTATAAACAGGTGGCGCCGCGCCGGCGGCGTTGGAAACTTGTGGCATAACGTAGGTGCTGAAAATGTCTAACACTGGCATTGGACTAAGTTTTTATAACATATTTTTCCTTGATAGTTTATTGCTTTAATAGATTTGTAGTGTTTTAAGTCTCTTGCAGTATTTCGGAAAATTATATCAAATATAATGCAAATTATTATATTCTTAAGTGAAATGGGTTTACTAGCTGAAGCACAGCAAATAGAAATATTAATGATATTGGGTTATGGTGGTCGAAGATCAACGCAGCAGGAGGTTTGTTAATATATTTTTTGATAAGTGTCCCATCATAAATCCAATAGCACTGTTCACCGTAAGCAAAAAATTTAAAGAAATGCAAATTGGCGAGTCCTGTAAAAGACCTTTCAAAATCTGGACATTCAAAAATGAGTACGTATAAATTAAAAAAATAGACAACGTTGAAATACCAAGGAAGTTAAGCTGCAACAAAACGATGCAGCACCATATTACGACAGGCAGGTACAGGATTATCAGGACGATGTATTTTTTGAAAGCGGAACAGTGAGACGGGGTAAAATTGAATTGCCACCTCGATTATCAGCTTTAACTCCTCTCAATTATTTCTTGATGTGGGGTGGGGGGAACACGGTCATTTAAAAATGTTGTCGACAAGATCCAGCCAAATGATATAGAAGAGCTAAAAGAAAAAATCGATGTTGAGTGCCAACGAATCAAAGAAACATATGTTGTCAGTAATGTTTTAAATACTTCCCCGCAATATTTAGCGTATTGTCAAGAAGGGAATGGAAGGCGCTTTAAGCACCTAGTTTAATTTATTTCACCTGTTTTTAATTAGTGAGTTTAAACAATTACCTCGCAATAATGTTGTATAATTGTATGTGATCTTAAAAAGTATAAAACTTCTACAACTTTTTTCAGTATGTTCTATAACTCTCTTTGATACTTTTCGAATAATTTTTAAATTTTTATTTTATTCATGATCTTAGTGGTATTTCTTTTTAGGAATCGTAGTGGCAATGAAAAAGAAACAAGTGGCTCTAATACATATTTAATGAAATTAAACACAAGGATACATATAACTGCAAGAATAAAACAAAAAAAAATACCTATAATAAAACTCCTAAAATAAACGAAAATATGTAAGTTTTAATTTAATAAGGAACACAAGAATAACTAAGTATTTCTTCTCAAAATATGTTCAAACAGGCTCACATAAGCAAATTTTTAGAAATTTCTTACCAAAATAATTTTTTTTGGTCTTACAACTTGAAATTTGGTAATGGAGTGGTTCAGATTGATTTTGAGCATAATCGGATCATGTTCTCAAAAATGTTTTATTTTTTTTTTGAGTTACGTAGTTACTATTTAGAATAAAGCAATGTTGTTTTTAAATGTGCTCCTTCATTTTGACATATAGAAATTTAAACGGCAGGTAAATATCTAGGTAAAAAAGGTAGACCAAATGTTTCTATAGCAACCTTTAAAAAAGTAGGAGCATCTTAAACATCATTTTAAGCATTCTGTAGTGTGTGATAAACGTTGATTATGATGCATGCGTAATAAAAAAAATTGTACTGCCCTACTTTTTTGGCGCACCCTATACATTCGTAAATAATTTTAAAACAAACTTTAATGGCATAATATACGTATAAAAAGCAAACTGGCTTTATTAAATCGTCGACTCATCCTCTACCTAATATCAAAGTTGCTATTAATCATTTTGTTGAATAACAAAAATCGATCGGGTATCTTATTTCAAAAAAATATTCAAATCAATGTCAATTGCTGAAAAACTGTAAACTTGACAACATTGTAAATGGCACTAGTAGTTCCCTCATACGTGGATAAACGCTATATTTATTTAAAGCGTTTCAGACTTTTGTTACACATTGTTTGTCTAAAGCCTCATTCCTCTAACTTTCTTGTTTTTTATTCTAAAGGAAATGTCGAATATTGTCATATAAATTTTTTACCATAATTTTTGCCTAAGAGTAAAAGAAAATCCTATGTTTATTACAACATGTGCTTACGCACTTACGCCTTTTTTGATATTGTGATATTTTCAAAAAAAGAGTCTCTGTAACTATACCTCATATGAGAAGTTTCTCTAAAGTTTTCTGCATTTATATTAATTCTGTCGCCATAAAAGTGAAGATGATAGCGCTTAACACTACTTGCAATTTGTCATCGCCGAAACTAGAACTTTTACATCACCTGCCTTTATTATTAATAGCCCGCCGTCCTAAATTTGGATTTATTTTTCATTCAGCATACATTTTATTCGATCCGTCAAGATAAATTGAAAACGTTGAAGCAGTGTAACAAAAAAGGCGTTTGCACTATGTGCACATATCTAACGTGAAACTTCTTAAACTTAAAGGCCCTAGCCTTATACATATCGTAACGGATTTGGATAAAAAGTAGTTTTTTAAATATACCACTCAAATAACAAAATGGGAAGGCCTAAAAGAAAAATAATATTCGTTATAAAAGTTTCGCTTATGTTTTGACAAGGTAATAGAGCAAATCCCATATTTTTTGCCTGTAAACTAACAATGATATCACTTCAAAAATCACTGATTTGTATCGAACACTTTAAAATAATTAATTAACAAAAACTGTTCAAGTAGATCGTTATTCTTTTAAATCCCCTTCAGTTGTTTTAAACCAACTCTGGTGGATTAGGAATCATTTCTGTTTGAAAGCTAACTAAAAATTGCATCCATTTTCTGCATACAATTTCTAAATAACCTTAGAGTAACGTCTCCAACAAATCATGCCGCATTCATGGTCATATCGAAGAAAAATAAGTGTATTA
>JAEQML010071748.1:0-15948 GCA_016904865.1 Pissodes strobi
ATAAAACTCTGTTTTAGTGCATGTTGCCGAAGGTTCCAAACCCCAACCTAGTAACCGTTGTTAATTTTGTTTGTAAATAAATTTGTTATTGTTTTTATCGATGTGTCTCCCTTATTATCTCTTCTCAACTTGACGTAGTGCGATCCTAAACCTGGGCTACTCTCCTGCAAGTAAGGTCACAAGAAAAAATACAGATCGTGACAATATTGATGAATCCTGTTTTTAACTTACTACGGATAAATTTTCAAGTCCTAAAATTTCGGAGCATATATGCCACAATAGACTTAAAGTTCGGATCGTAGTTGTCCTAATAAACGATTTACAATATCCTTAACCTCACAGCAGGTCCCTTTCTCAACACTTTCAGCTTTCATCCGGACGTTTTAGTGTTCAGACCTTCAGTTTCCTTGAAGTCCCGGAAACTTGCTACACAAGTACTTAAGATACTCTCTTGCTGTTGGTAGAACTTTTATAAATTGTTTCGTCAGTTCAAGCTTAATATGCAGAGAGAGTAAGAGAACTTCCTTTAGACCTATAAAACATTCCCGAATTGTATTTTTTACTTCTGGTTTTGAATGTAAACTTAGTAAGAACTAAATTTTAAATTATCACTATTTTTCTAGATTTACAGTATGCCCGACTGACATTAAAATATGCTTGCTGTCGTTGTGGAATAGAACCGTTTGGAGAGCTTTCATTCATTTATAGCATAAGGTACATTAAAACTATCAATCAGTCTAACGACCCCATTAAAATAAACATAATCATCTTCTTAAGAAAAATAACGAATAAAACCTACCTTTCTGTTTTAAAACCATCAAAAATATCCTCCATATTCCCCAATAAGATATTTTATTCTAACATAAATCAATTGACTTTTTAGAAATGCCCTCTGACTTGACATTCAATTCGAACTGTGAAAACAGCTGATGGGTACTGCCATCCGAGGTAACATGAAGCCAGGAGTAGCAAAATAATCAGGAGCGGCATTCAATTTATGTAGTCTGTGTTACTTATAAGTTGTACTTTGCATTTTGCGCATGTGCAATGTAAGAGATAATTTCAAACCATATTTTCTTTCCACACGAGGAATACATATCGTGAGACAAACGTGGTAATTAAAATTACCCATAAAGCCCTTGTGGAAAATACAGTTCAAATTTTGGCAAAAACATTTGACATCTGAGTCTATTAAACTAGACGAAAAGATAATCTCACACTGTTTTATTTAATGGGGCCATTCATATATTCCTAAACTCCAACAAAGCCGTATCCTTACGGTTTAGTACTTAAACGACTATTTACGAGCTAGAAAACTACACGTATTTATCATTTTCCTCGGAAGGACAAATAATATATTTTCCCATTTTCCACTCGCAGACATTCCACGTTTATAAAATGGAAAGTTGGGATAATAATGGAAAAACTACAACTGTGTATGTGAATATATAAAGATAATAAATGAGTGAACTTAAGTAAAATATACTACTGAAAATTAAATAGAACCAGATACAAGGGGAGAGACGCTCAACTAAATGATAAAAAAAGGTACAAAGTAATAGACGAGGAAAGAAAGATCGATGCTCTCTGTCTGGTGTCACCAAAGATGAAAGTAGATGGCGCGATTGCCATGGGCCGCCAAAAGCGCGGGAGGTTTGAATGTTTCTTTGATTGCTTTTTTGTCATATTTTAGCCATTCTGATGTGGTGAAGATCTATTAATTCTATTATGTATTCGTATGATTAATTTTAAAAAGGATGAGTTGAGATGTTGTCACAAATAGTTTTAGATAAATATTCACACAAATACATAATAAAATTTTTAAAATCTCCACCTCATCAAAAAGGACAGAGCATCAAAGTCGCTGATATAAGAAAAATGCAGTTTTAAAAAATGCTGAAAATTTATTTCTTTTCAAAATTTTGGGTGACAAAAACCTATAACGAAAAGTTGATCGAAACGAGTTTATTAAAAAAATTTGGACCATAGCAATTGGTGCTGATGCACGATTTATTCAATCTTAAAAAAAAATAAGTTAATATTATTTTTAGTTCTTGTACTATGATAATGGTGTTCTAAAAATAACTTGTAATTGTTAATGTTTCTTTTTACATGGAGCGAACATGCCAAGATATAAACAGATGGCAAAGTTAAGATATTAAGTCCCACAAAAGCCTGTCTGACATCCGCCCTATAGTAAAGTACGCAACAACTTTGACAGCCCTCTTCTGGAGCGCAAATATCCTGCCCGCCTGCCTACTATGGCCCCAGACATGTATAACATAAGAGCAGTGCGAATGGGAAAAACCATGATAGGCCATAAGTTTAAATTAATAGTCAGAGTGTAATACAAACAATAATAAGTGAATTCAAGATATGCCTACCATATGTACTTACTTAAAATTAAAAATCATAAATGATTAGAAAAATTCAAACAAATGGCACAGTTCATTATACAAATACAAAATTATGTATTATTTTTTTTCTTTTTCCTTGGTGTAGCATTATTGAATGTCAGGATTTTAATGTCCCGGAATACCTTCATTGGTCTCTTATGAAAAGTAGGAGTTTGTGATGTCGATGGCAGGGATATTACTTCTTTGACAATAGATGTTGTAGGTATATTATGGGCAGGAACTTGAGATGTAGATGCCTGGGGTACTATTCCTTGGGCAGGGGTTGCATGGATGGTTCCATCTGGAAATAACAAAAAAATGTTTGTTAAGTTCATTCACCCTTTGACTTTAAGTGAAGAAAAATAAAAAAGTTAATTGACATTTGAAACTTAAGTGATACAAAATTAAATACAAATATTTGTTTTTTAAACTTCCATCAAGTTGGTTAACCATTTTAGCCCCTATGACATCAAAAGAGGTGAATAATTATGGTTGAAAAGCCAGTCATGAAAAATTTTTCAGCAGTAATTAAGTTTGTATTCAAGTGTCGAAGCTCTTGTGCAATAATTGGGAGGAGACAACTGCTGAGATGAGCAAGTGATTGTAAATTTTACGCCAAACGTCTGGATGTGGAGTATTTTTTATTATATGTACATTTATGTAATTTAAATCAATTTTTTTGGTGTTAGTGTTATTTCTGTGTGACGTGTGACACTTGATATGTTAAATCTCTGGTTAAATCTATTCTTATCTTACTACTACTGGAACTAGCCCACTAACATTACACTAGCTACCTTTACATGCACTTTGGACATCATCAAGGCTTGTTCTTACATTGGTCGAAGAAGGTATCTCAGATGGGATCCAAAGCATAGGAACTGCATCTCGTCGAAGCTTATAGGTTGTCAAATCCATATATGAATCTGAAGAGAAATGTTTGTTACATATTCTGAAGTTTTTCAGCGACTCTCCAGTATATTTCATTCCCAAACATTCTTGCCAAATTTTGGATCTAAAAAAGTAAGTAATATTATTTTAACATGATCATGATTCTGTAGCAGATCTAAGGCAAAAGTTGGTCAAGTCCTGGGTCAAGTATAAAATAAGGTTGAAAAAGTATTTATATAGAAGTCAATTTTTGCCCAAATTTGGCCAAAACCAGTAAAGCCCTAGAGTTGTTTTCCACCGAACAGTAGAGCAACTCAAAGTTAACAAAATGTGGCAATTCAGCATTTCAAGCGTTTTTTAGTATGTATATTAGGGCATTTATAGTATATTTATGTATTTGTGTGTGTATTTTGTAGCTTTCAATGTATTAGGCGTGCCTACTTAAGGAATAAAGATTATTAGTATTATGATAGCGAATACCATTGGAAAATTGGTGCGACATTTCTTGCTCCGAGTTCAATCAGTTCCGCATGAATCCTTGAAGGTCATGTGGCACCGATGGTGTTGGCAAAAGAAAAAATAACGAAATCCGACAAAGGATCAGATAACAGATGGTCAATAACATTTTTCTATGGCCTTCACAGCAATGCACCTCGATTCAATACTCGATCCTCGAAAAGCCAAGTTTTGAACTCAAGGTCAAATCGTATACCCCATTGGTAGGTAATGAATTAGTGCAATCTTATTTGTGCACTGGGCGAGTTTCAGTGCCACACTTTTTTTACCAATGGTATCCGCTAGAAGACATGCAATGGTTTAATTAATTATTAGGGTTTGACTCAGAGTGAGTAAACGTGTTTGTGTTGTATTTGTAGCAGCCTTATCTGAAATAATTAATTTTCATATGCTTACCTTTTCAGGGACGAAGGAAAATAGTGCATTTTTTCCACTTCATCTTTTCTTAATCCACAAACAATGCAAGCAGGCTCGGCAGCCATGATGCTGTTTGTTTTGTCTCTATTAAATAGTCCACTGATCCACTCCACTAAGTACTTACACAAATTAACGTTTCAGTCACAATATGAATGAAAAAGTATATGGTTCAAATAGAAAATTGTGAAATTAACACATAAAATATAAAAAAACACCAAGAAGCCAAACTAACAACTCAAAAGTCAAAACGTATTGAACTGTCAACTGTCATCATTTAGTATTCAGCTGTTCAGCTTCTAACGCAGTATTCCATGAGTTAGACAAAGACATATATAATTTCTTGTTGCAACAGCGTCGACACGACTTTGGCTCCATCTACAATACCCTTTGGTTAGGCTAGATGAAGAGAGCGCTATACAGAAATGCATCAAGTAAAAGAGATGGCATGCTGGGACAAATTTTCTATATTACTTAACTGTCTCTCCCCTTGTCTCTGATAGAACCTACTGAGGTAAATAAAAGCCTACTTGTTAGTTTAGGGTTCCATGTGGGGCATTAATATTTTATGTTACAAAATGGTGCCAACCAAAGAAGTTCCGCATCATACTTTAAATAGCAAACCTGGAAATCACTCTATAAATAGGCAATTACGTATAGATGGCGAATTTCACCATTTATACTACAAAACTTAGGAAGTATTCAGATTGATTTTTTTATTAGAATATCTGTTCAAACATGCGATTATTTATTGAAGAAGGTTGGTCACCGCCTGGAAAAGGGTCAATTTCATAAAAAGAGGTATATATCTGGCCACCCGAACGTTTTGATATAACTATAAAGCCGGGGCCGCACATGCGGCAGTAGGCGAACTACGAATGTTCGCTAACTACCGAATCTAGCCAAACGGAGTTCGATTTTTCATCCAAACATGCGGGCATTGCCGACCTCCGATCGAAAAAGTGGGAAACGCCGCGCCGAATGTTCGCCAAAAAGGTTTAGTTGGAAAACAAACATGAATAGCGATGATTCTGTGACAGTGTTCATAAAAAAGAAAAAGAAACCACGGAAGCGGAGGTGGTGGACCATACCCAAAGAATATTATATTCGAAGTAGAATTTTCTCTTTGACTTAAGCAACGTAGGAAATAATAACCCAAACTAACCTAAATAATGAATATGTATGTATATAAACCATACTCAATCTACGCAAAAATGCCACAATACAAAATATCACTTGCTTACTAGGTGAAAGGTGAAACAAAACTTCACTCTCACAATCTCCAGATGTTGTTAAAGGCGAACCACAATGATGACTCCACGAACAACAGCAACACGAGCGCTTATCCTCTTTGATGCATGCAAATTTTCCGACATCGCGTGGGAAAAGGCGAGCGAGTTGCCGAACGATTTGCCAAACTGCAAACTTCCCATACACACTGATCGCAGTTCGGCAAACCCTTGCTCGGAGTTCGTCGAATGCCGCATGTGCGGTCCCGGCTTAAGGTAGCCTTTATTTTACATTTTAACTATCGAAATAAAATAAAACTGAATAGAAATCCATTAAAAAATTTGCATTAGATTAAAAAAGAAGTTAGTATGGATTTTTTATGGCAGGGACACATACACTAAGGGGTTATCCTATGGCACTCGACGAGCAGTCAGTGTGTGTGCGAAGATGTTGATTGACACTATTCTTGAATAGTTGTAGAGTGTAATTAGAGGGAAACAGATGCCCTGGGGGTGAGTTCCACAGTGATGCAGTGCGCCAGACAAAGGAGTCCTTGTAAAGTGATGGTCTAGGTTTTTCCGGTTGTATAACGAAATTATGCAATCTTGCCGTCTGTCGTGACTGTATGACAGACGTTGCTGGGGGCGGGATGAGGCAGGTCAAATCCTGGGAACATCTGCCGTGAAAATATCTGCAAGACAGGGATTTCTCGGCCACGTGTCTGCGATGTTCCAGACATATTCCAGCAATATTCTGTGCACGGTCTTATTTACGCTTTGTAGAGCAAGTTCAGCTGCTTCGGTGTATACAGTTTTTTTGTTGCGAAATGGCACACCAAGTTTCTGCGAGGCTGATTTTGCGATGACATATTGCTTTTGACCGAGACACCCAGTAGAAATGGCCGATCCTGCCATAAGTATGTCAGGGCCCGCGCCGGCGCCGTATTGCTTTCGTGGTAAACGTGTTTACTTGGTTTTTTGCAGCATTGAACTGGACCTAATTTCTGTCGCCACAAGTTTGAACTTTCTCCAGATCTTGATTAATTGCTGTAATCTGCTCCGGTCTGCGGTGATAAGTCTCAGTCGCTGGTAAAGGTTTTTCTGATCTAAATTGGGAGGTAAAATGCAATTATCGATAGTAATTGCACAAGTGCATCAAAATTACCGATAATTTTGCATGACAGTTCATTTTCATATTTTGAAGAAAGAGCCCGACACCGAAGGTGGAGGGCTCTTTTTCCAAAATATGAAAATGACCGAATGCAGTTTTTCTAAGACAACACGCTCGAATGCAAAATTATCTGGTTATTTTGTTGCACGAGTGTAATTCGGGGGAATATTTCCCGACGCGAGACATTTTAAAAATAAATTTTGACTTTGACGTAATTTATAAATTTTCCCTGTCATCGTAAGTTTACAATGGAATTACCATAGATACGTACGATGCAATTATCGCTGTGCTCTTTCGGTTTCTACAGTGCAATTATCGCTGTAATTTTCCGAGAATTGCACTCCTCTAATGGGATTTTTTATACATGAGGGAAATATTCTGCAAAACTGTAGAAAGGATTATTAGTTTCCGTAGGCAGGTCATTAGTATAGATGAGAAACAGAGTTGGTGAATGTATTGCGCCCTGAGGCACGCCTACATTAATGGTGATTGTGTTTGAGATGTGTGTGTGCATGTTTCCATCAACTGCAACGTGCAGTGATCGTTTTTAAGAAAACTGGGAAGCCAGCTGCAGTGCGACGCTGGCAGTCCGAACAATGGCAGTTTGTTGAGTAATCCGTCATGTCAAACTTATGCCTTCGATATATTCAACGCAATCGCTCGAGATTCTCCGTAGTTCTCCATTGCTCCACTTCATACATGAGTGTCAAGGGCTAATCTCTCTCCTATCGATCTCTCTTTGCGAAATCCGTGTTGGTTATCGCTAATTATTCTCTTGAGCATGTTTGCTTTTTCCTTAGCTGTAGACGCCGTGACGCCGCGTTCGTCTGTCAATGGTGGGATGGACGTTTTTGTAAAGTTATTACTTACGGTCATTGCTACCGAGCAGAAGTTCCTGGAGCCACTGGGGCAGTGCTAAAGTTTGTTCCTGATCTTTTGATTATGCTTGTTCTTAGTGTCGTCAATCACACGTTTGGAGTTGTTTCTCACTTCAGCAAAATAATTGCGACTTTGAGCGATATGATTTTGATGCCAATACTTGTAGGCTTGTTGTTTCCTACCTACAGCTCTTTTGCATCTTCTGTCGAACTTTTTGATGGTAACTTGATGCATATTTAGGGTGTCCCAAATAATCTTCACAATATGACGCAGCATTTGAAAACACCACGGAATTGATGAAGCTAGGTGCCAGCAACAATGTCAATTGTTCCTTCGATGTGGTTTCAGAAACAGTTGGTTGAATTTAGGTAGTAATAGTTTTCCTCGATTATTCACACAGTTTGGATTTCGAATTTTATTTCGTACTTGCAGAGCCTCGATGGAATCAAATTTCTGTATACAAAGTATTGAATGAATCTCGTGCCAAATTTTGTGCTAACAACTTAAATTTTTTATTTTCTATACCCAAAACTTTTCGCCTTTTACATCACGTAGTCTCTTTTTACCTTTCCTTGCTGAGAGGACGTGGATGAGGTAGAAGGGAATGAAGGATGTTCTTGTCGTGAGCTGGTAGAGGACGCCAACGTAGATACGGAAAATAATATTTCCGTAACTTTGTGTCTGTATCGGTACCTGTTTCCAGCGATCAATTTCATCTTCCTGAAATTGTAAAACAGATGGCAAAGTTTCCCGTACATATATTATGATACTCTCGTTCTCGGTCAAATTTAATGAAATTTAGTTAAGTTGTTTTCTGGATGTTCTGGTCAAAAGTGTTTGTGGTTGCGAGTTAATCCCATGACTAGTTTTTGAGGTACAGGGTGTTTAAAGCTAGAAATTCAATTTTAATTATGTGCTCACCGAACTATCTTTTGGAGTTTGGAAGAAAACGCTTAGAATCAAATTTAACAATAAATAAATGCTTGCAGACATAAACTGTGATTTTAATTTGTTTGGCCCAATCATTTTCGGAAAACGGTTTTATATAATAGTTTTTAAATATTTTATAATTTACCTATATAACATTGCCATATTTTAAAAGATCGCTGCAGGCTTTTAGCTCTGTTCAGCATTCCTCAGTACAGGGTGTTTATTTAAGTTGCGTGCATGTGTAAAACCCCTGCCTGCGATGCTATCAATTATTTTTTTTACTACTAACATGAAAAATCACCATTATTTTCTCCATTCCTCAAATGAGAAGTAACATTTCTCACCCTAGGTAAATAATAATATAAAAAAAACCTAGGTAAATAATGAAACGGAAACGGAAAATGTCAAAATGTCAAACTTGTTAGTTTGACAACTAGTTGTCATTTTGGATTATTTGAAAAATGAGTAGGAAATTATTAAATTCAAAATCTAATCAATTCAAATAATGATAAGGATTGTATCAGTGCTATTAGTAAGAAAATTATATACAGTATGACTCTCACTTTTCATGACTCCCCATAATATTCTTATTAATAATGCGATTTTGTAAAAATTTAGATGGAAAGAAGGTACTTTGTATGTATGGAGCTGTCAGGAGATTATTAGCGTTTTTTGGCGAGTAACCACGGTTAACTACAAGTAATACTGAAGTAAGTGCCAAGCGGGCACCCCACCACAAGTTGTACTGTCTGCTTCTGTCTTCGCCAAAATACCGTAGTTAGATCTTGCATTGCTAGAAAAGAATATAGATATTTTGCATATTTATTTGAAAATTATCAGTTTGATCAGTGCAGAACGCTTACTCATATTTTTAATGACAGAATGGTGGCCTCTGGAGATAAGCAAACTAATGGTATTTTTCGATGAATTTGTTCAGGATACTTTATGCTGCCCAAATCCCATTTGGGGCACATTTGTGTAGAAATTCCGATCCGTATGAGGCTTCTATAGAAGAATTTCATGAACGTATAATTTACAAACTTGTTCAGAATGGAAAAACAAACATTTCACATGTTTAACGTCTCAAAATTAATCCGCCATGACTCCATCAAACCTCGAGTACCACACCTCGTCACGTATGTAAGTTGTAGTAAGCCGTAGTTGAAAAATGATGATGTAATAGTGACATCACGAAACTTCCCCTCACTTACCACAATTAAATTAATTCTCGTGAAAACAAAGCAGTATCCTGTGGTATGCCGTGGTTAATTGTAGTTAGCTCGCGAAAAAACGCTTCTTGTTACGATATCTGTCAGTTAGACAACTGAACTTCCAGGCTACTTGATATTTCGAACTATTTGAAAAATATGTAGAAAATGACTAATATAAAAATCAAATCGAATCAAATATGGTAATATATCAGTGTTAGTAGTAAAAAAAATTCTATATATACCTCGGTTGAGAAGGCCATTATTAACCTCGCACATTATATCCTTCGGCGCTCCGCGCCTCAGGATATAAAAGTGCTCGGTAAATAATGGCTTACTTCTCAACCTAGGTATATAATATACTATTATTCCAGTATTTGGTTTCTAGGTGAAATAAAAGCAAAATATTGACAGTTTGTGATATTTAAGTATTAATTATTTATCATTTGTTGAATTATAATTAAATAAGTGTTGTCAATGGTGCTTTAAATGACATTTCTTCTAAGATTTCATTGTTTTGTTTGTGAATCAGTGCTTCTCGTCAAGCAATTCAATTTATTCAAAATGAGCAGTTTAGAAACACTGCGGTTAAAAGAAGGTAAGACCTGCAACGTCCATAGGACGACCCGAATAGAAACTTGCAATAATGTAGTGATATATAACAGGTCAATAAGTGTAACAGATAAAGATCTGATATGTTTTTAATGTAAAATTAAGTTTAGTCTAGGATAAGGGGTGCAGGACACAGCAAAATTATGTAGATTTACAAATTTGCTGCAGAGAAGGGACTATTTTCCATTACCGACCTTAATCAGTTATGATCCACCATTTACTTTTTAACATTGAAACTGTTTCTGTTTTCCTAGCATAGGGCCACAAATCGTGAAAAAGTGCATGCTGCATTTACCACATTCATGACGTCATACGCGTGAGAGATCGTGTTAGTTTGTTTATTTGAACTTAAATTTGATTATAACGTAACGGGAATTGGTGCAAATGACTATAATAAATTGGAACTAACTGAAACTAACCGAAAGTTTATTGAACGACTAACCAAAAGCACCAAAACGGGCTAAACCGTATTAGGTTGATAAGTTATTATATGATCCGATTGAAACAAAAAGTAACCTAGTTCTAGGGATGAAAGACAGAGCAACCAAACTTATATACCCTGATTTCAGAGATCAATTCATCGCACAGTTGAAGGGTATACTGTTGCACAATTCCTTTACCAGGGAGACTGGTAAATAGTTTCTGTAATCTCTTAAAAAATATGGATATCAATCAATCGCTAAGAGACAAGTTAAAAATCTATCTTTAATTTACACAAAAACAAAATCTCCTTTACCACTGAATGAGAACTACAACATTAATTATAAAGTGCCATGTAAAAACTGCAATAAATGCTATGTAGGTCAAACATCTAGAAACCTAAAAGTTGGAATCCAATCCTGCGGATTGGCAGAACTTGTTCAAGGACTGGATATCAAATTGATTGGGATGGCACTGAGCTTTTGGAAAAAAGTAAGCTTATAATAGAGAAGGATTTTTCTAGATATGGTCCATATTGTCAACTAACATAAAATCATACAGTGAAAAGTTTGAACTTAACCTTGAATCGCAATTATAAATTGTTGTTAATTAAAGTATAAACTGTTATGATTAACCTTGTTGACAATTCAAAACAATGCTCGAATTAGATGTCAAAGTTTGGTATAAAAAGCTGTGCAGCAGCCCATACTGGCAGACTTTGCTCTCCAGTGCGAACTACCGAAAGGGAAAAGCCCCTCTGGCAGATCAAAGCTCTCACATTAAAAAAGACCTATCAGTGCGAACTACCGAAAGGGAAAAGCCCCTCTGATCAGGCACGCCTTAAAAGTGAATCAGTGAAAATTAATAACGCCATAAGGCAAAGTACTATTTAAATTAACTACATATAAAAAGTAAATTACGTAAGCTAAAACTTTCATTCACCCAACAATCGATCCGCCCTTCTGGCGCCCTTTCTTTTTGCTATCCGCTGGTCAATATATAATTGTTTCAAGTGGTGGAGGAAGCCGTTTCGACCCCCGTACACAGGACCAAGGACTCGTCGAAGAGATACGCTTTTTCCAGATAGACCCCTGATCCAGCTAAAAATAATATTGTGCATCAATCCAAGCCGTCTATATTTTTTATAGCCGTGGTGACCCACGAGATTGTTTTCTGTACCAGTTTTCTTTGAGATTTTTTGGAAATCATAACAGTTCGCCTTGTTGACCATTTGGTGTAAGCACCAGTATTATATAGCCATCTTCTTTTAAATAAATCTTACAACTAAGGACAATCATAATACGGAATCTGCACATTTAGTCATCGCATATTATCAATACAGAATAACAAAACATACTTCTAAGACAGTTTGGACCATAAGAAGAGTAAGAAAAATCAATACATGCATGGAATGGACCAATGGACCAAGTCATCACCAAATAATAATCAGAAAGAAGACAGAGGTCAATAATGAAGCAAAGAAATATCAGTTAATTATGCGAGAGGCAAAACACGCAATGGCAAAATATAAGAAAGAGAATAACCAACAAAAAAATAAGAGTAGTGCCATTATGAACAAAAAAAGGGGTGAACAGGTAGAACAACTACTAGCAATTTTAAACCCAACTGTCTCAGATAAATACCTTACAGGGAAAATCACAAGTCAGACACTTGGAAAGCAAAATATACGAGGAACTAAGAGATGAAATTATAGTTTCATAAAACCTACATATCAATACAAAATATGAGGAAAGGTCAAGAATTAACGATGAATATCGGCAAACATAGGAAAAGTTTTACAATACTATTATCTAAGGTACTACCGTAACAGAAACTAAATAAATACAAAAAAAATAAATAAAAATTAAGTAAAAAGTAACCAGAAACTAAGTAAATGCAATGAAACCAGAAACTAAGTAAATGCAATGAAATCAGAAACTAAGTAAGAAGTAACCAAAAACTAAGCAAATACAAGGAAACCAAAAACTAAGGAGAAAGCAGAAACTAAGTAACTAAGAAGAGGATTCAGAGAACACAGCGGAGGATAGTACAGAGGATACGGAAGATACGGATATACAATTAGTTATACAAGAGGCTGAAAAAGAAAAACGTGAGAAAGATAAAGGGCAACAAAACAGTAATAAAATTGAGAATAATGAAAGTATAAACAAAAAAGAGGGCGAGGATTTCGAAAGAAGACTATTAGCAATTTTGGGAAAAAACACTAATAAAATTGAGAGTAGTGAAGGTATGGATGAGAAAGAAGACGATGACTTCGAAGGAAGACTGTTAGCGACTTTAGGAAAAAAAATAATGACAGTGCACAAAGTATCTACAAACCCAGGTGTCAATGATAATACCATAGATATTAGGGAAAATCATAATAAAACACTTAGGAGTGAGAAAACAGTAGCATAGAGCATATAGACAAATATAAGATACATGTAAAATGGAAACAATATGTACTTAAAGTAGAAAATAGAGTACATAGATATTGTATATACTTAGACTAGAAAATAAAGCACACAGAAAATACGAGAGGCACTTAGAGAAGCAAACAGAGATATATTAGAAAAATGGAACTAGAGTTTGGAACGCAAGTGTTATTGACAACTATCTAAGATACTAGAGAAAGTCATAATTAAAACATGAAGGCGTCCAAATAGATGATATAGAAAGTTAATATAGAGAAAAATGAAACTAGAAAAATTTAGTTCATATGTGTGAATAATAAAGTATAAATAGAGAAATGAAACTTTAGCAAAGTTATAATGAGAACGCAATTGTTTTCGATTAATACCGTTCAGGGAAAGTCATAGAAAAACATGTGAGCGTTTTAATTGAGGAGAAACTAGGAGAAATAAGTAAAAAGAAGTTTAAAGAGAAACTAGGTAGAAGACGAGCTAAGGAGAAAACATATAGGCATAGACTATATGTAAAACGGACTTAGGTAGTGATGAATATCTTATCGAGAAAATCACAACACTTAAGGGTCATGGAACATTAAATGTTTAGAATGTGAACATAAAAAACTAGCTGATAGATTAAGTAATATGCTAGTAAAAATAGGTTATAAATAGTGTAAAATAATGCATACATAAACGCCTAATACATATAGGATATGAGATATAAACATATGGCAAACAGTAATATATATGGAGATAATAAAATAGTAAATGCATCACAGATATATAATATACATATTAAGACTCTACATAAGCGCAACAGGATCCGGAGTCTCGAGTGCCATGTATTAGAAAATAGAGGCAGCGTCACGATGCCCAAAGAGAAAACAGGGAAGACCTAGAAAGAAAAAATGTTGTAAAATAATGCAGTGAAAGAAATAAAGGCAGAACACGCCGTCCACACAAAATGGGCATATAGCAAAATTAAGACCCAGATAGGGGACAATTAAACAGTATAATAATATAATAATAATGAGAAAAATAGAAATATGCACAAGGAAGAAATACTCTTCTTGGATACAATTTCCTGGAGATCGTACACTTCAGCTAGAGACAAGACGAAGATGACTAGATAGAAAAAAAAAATAATGCAAAATTTTAAAATGTATGGTGGAAGAAACAACAGCTTTATAAATGAAAATAAATAATTTAATTATGAGATCACTCACCTAAAGGAGCCTGCAAGTTCCATGTACCACGGAATCATTTCACGAGGACTCAGTGAAGGACCTGACAGCTTACCGCGCAATGAGATGCTATCGGTCCTCACTAATGGTCATCACTGAGATTGGAGATGCTGAATATATTGTTATGGGGAGAGGACAGGGAATTAATCTGTATGGAACTGATCACTCCAATACAGAGCAATAAAACGTCAGCTACAGGTGCACTAAGAACAACATCAAGTAAAGAATTGCTACAGAAATCAAGCATTCGGAAAAGTCATCAAATAATTACCACACAGTATCATGGTTATATGAGACAGTATACTATCATTTACAGTAATATACATAATATTTCACAAACTCAAGCCAACACTACCCCTATTAACAACCCCTGTACATGCACTAGCTGCAGCAAATGAAATCATGCACGATATACTATTTAAAATAACCTGTAGCATATTTCTAATATTCCTAATATATTTATTATTTAAATTATATAGGTACTTACGCAATACGACCAGTTCCACCGGCACAAATCACCCCCTAAACCACAAAGGATAGAAAATCAGAATTCAGACGGTAGCCAAAGTTGATTATTTCAAAAGATTACAGTTAGTCGACCCGAGCAATGGAACATCAACATGACCTGCATTTCATTTCAGTCGAGATTTCAGTAGTATAAATACGTATCGTATCATATTATAATATTTACAAATAATAGCTTAGCTGTAATTAAATTATCGTAATAGATAGGCTAAAATACGAATAGATATAGGACTGCCAGATATACATATATATGAATAATCGAAAGAATTATTTTCAATTCTTTATACGAGGATTTACAATAAGTAATAAATAAGAATCTGAAATATGATGAAATATTGGAATAAATAATCCAAATCTAATAATAAATATAAAAATGGAAACGTCTTAAAATGTTTATTATAATTAAATAGTAGGCCGCCTAAATCTGACCACAACGGTCATATATTGTTATTTTATTTGGCAACTAAAAAATTGATTGATTGATATTAAATTAGTTATTAGTTAATTATTAAAACAAACCTTTCTTTTGTTCCATGTCAGCAAAAAGCACTGGGTCAAGCAACATACAGAGTCAACAACACTTCAAGACTAATACCGGGTGGACAAAACTGAGCCACGACACGAAGTGGACAACAAGTAAAATGAATGTACAAACTGTTGCAACCAGCCAGAACGTCTTGGATCGAGTAGAGACCAGTACGGACTGATTGTGATAGTGAGAAAGTGTTAATATAAGGTTGAGTGCAAAATGTAAAAAATATATATATGTAGTAAGGGAATAGCATATCTGGTAATAAACTCGGGAGGCCGTCGTTTTCTGGAGGGAGGGCATGTGTCAACTAACATAAAATCATACAGGGGAAAGTTTGAACTTAACCTTGAATCGCAATTATAAATTGTTGTTAATTAAAGTATAAACTGTTATGATTAACCTTGTTGACAATTCAAAACAATACTCGAATTAGAGGTCAAAGTTTGGTATAAAAAGCTGTGCAGCAGCCCATACCGGCAGACTTTGATCTCCAGTGCGAACTACCGAAAGGGAAAAGCCCCTCTGGCAGATCAAAGCTCTCACTTTAAAAAAGACCTATCAGTGCGAACTACCGAA
>JAEQML010071749.1:0-15947 GCA_016904865.1 Pissodes strobi
AAATTTATCGATAGTATATATACCTAATTGCTCTATTTTTATAATTCTTGTATAAATAAACATGTTTGCCTAGTCGGGTGATAGAGCTCGGGGTGTTGTCAATCCTATTTATCTTGATAACGATTTGTCCTAGATAATTCTGGTGTTTATAATATTAGTATATGTATTTTCTATTTATTTATATATTAAATTGAAAATAGGTACTACTAATATTATAAACACCAAAATTATTTAGGACAAATCAAGATTAAATAGGCTTGACAGCACCCACCTAAAGCTTTATCGGCCGACCGAAATACGTGAGTACCTGTTAACCGTTACCATTTCGGTTGACAGATAAACAATGGGTTAAACTTTAGTAATCCCCTTTGAATATTATATTCGAAGGTAATCACAATATTCAATATTATTACACGATTAAAGTTTAATCCATCGTCCATCTATCAAGCTTCTAGACAAGGGAAGGTCTAAGATCAGTGTTGCCAAAATTCAAAAAAATAATCTGACACTTTTTGGCGAAAAAAAAAATGGTAGCCACATAGTAAATGGTATATTTCAGACTTTAACTTCGTAAAAATCCTTTCTGGGATCAATACAATTTTAATTTAATTTAGTGACAATAATTATTGACAGTCAAGGTAGTGTTGGGCATCGCCATGAAACATCGATTCGCGAAAAAATCATGAATTAAAAATATAATCAAATACGATAGGAAACTGCGGTTTTTACTGGTCAATAGAGCAGTAATGACTCTATAAATCTTGAAATTATCACATTTTTATAGGGTGTTTTATATTTTCTATAGGCGCTCAAAGTTGAGCTAAAAGTCACCTTTTTTGGCTGTGCATATTTCTTTCCAAATTATTGATTTTTCATCTAGACCCGCGTCTATACAGGGTGTTACACATTCGAAGTGCACCATTGGGATCTCGGAAACTATAAGAGATACGAGGTCGGTTAAATTGGCACAAAGTTGCGCAATTTAAGGACGATTACATTCTCTGCAATAAGAGGAATATCTGTACTCACGTAACAGTTTTAAATCAGTTTGATACTGGAAGCAACCACCGGTTGATTAGAGCTACAATTTCCCTAAATCTAAGAATTGAAAGAGCAAAACTTGTCAATAAACAAATTTTTCCAACTGCAAACGGAATAAGCGTCCACAAAGAGACTTTTCAAAAAGAATTGGAGAAGAAATTTAACCCCATTGTCAACATAGAGAGAATGAACTTGAATCATCTCGCCGAGAAAATAAACAAAGACATCCACACAATAAATAAGAAAATTTGTTCCAGTGTTAAAACACCAAGAGACAACAAGCTAACGCCAAGCCCACTAAAACTTATATAAAAAAAGAAAAACAACATCCAGAGATGCAGCAGAGTACCAGGAGCTCAACAAGAGAATACAGAAGGAAGTAAGGAGAGATGTGAGATCCTACAATACCAAAACAATTAAAACCGCAATTGAGGATAACTCTAATATGAAAGTTCTTAGATCGAGACTTTCGCCTGGAAAAAGCAGAATTGTCAAAATGAAGGATGAGGATAACCATATATTGACTGGAAGAGACGAAATTTCTAAATATATAGAAATCTTTTATTCTCGTTATCTCGTTTGTACACCTCTGTTGTGTTGGATCTTAATACTCAGAGTTACCGTGTGCAATGTAGGTTCAGAAGAAATTCCGGATATACCCAGAGAGGAAATAAGGGTGGCACTAGGACAAATGAAGAACCGTAAATCACCTGGCGCAGACAGAGTAACCTGCGAAATGCTAAAAATGGGCGGAGACTTTATGGAACAAATTCTACAGGTGTTATTTAATAAATGTTTATGTGAAGGCAACATTTCTCAAATATGGTACAACGCAGAAGTTATTCTGCTTTTTAAAAAGCGCGACATCACGGACATTGAAAATTATCGACCTATAAGCCTTCTGTCTCATCTTTATAAACTACTAACAAGGATCCTTACAAACCGACTTATCAACCAGTGGGGCAGGCAGGATTTCGAAAGGGATACAGCACTATGGATCACTTGGGGACCATTCAAATGTTAATAGAGAAGACAACAGAATACAATATACCACTTAATTTCGCCTTCATAAGGCATCTGACTCTGTTGAAACATGGGCTGTCCTGCGTGCGATGGATGGAGCAAGGATTGATTCAAGATATTCTACCCTTCTTAAGAATATATACGGAAGTGCTACTTTCCGTGTAAAAATTACGGAAGACCTGAGAACCGAAAAAAGTTCAATTAACAGGGGAGTTCGCCAGGGTGATCCCATATCCCCAAAGCTTTTTACGTTGGCCTTGGAAGACGTTTTTAGAATGCTACCGTGGGGAAATAAAGGTGTAAACGTTGATGGTACCTTTTTAAACCATTTACGCTTTGCCGATGACATAGTGCTTATTAGTTCAGATATCCAGGAGCTTAAGAACATGCTAGAACAACTAAATGAAGCTGCAGATAACGTCGGACTAAAAATGAATTTATCAAAAACAAAAATAATGAGCAGGACTGAGGAAGACATAAGAATAGCAGATAAAACTTTGGATATTGATGATGAATATATATATCTTGGTCATCTCAGTAAAATGGGAAAGGAAAACCAAACGGTAGAGATAAAACGAAGAATAAAACTGACCTGGATAGCATTTGGAAAACTGAGTCATATAGTTAAAAACCCTGACATCCCTATAAACCTTAAACGAAAAGTCTTTAACACATGCATCCTGCCTGTCGGAACATATGGTCTTGAAACAAAGGCTTTAACC
Source organism: Pissodes strobi (assembly GCA_016904865.1). Lineage (NCBI taxonomy): Eukaryota > Metazoa > Arthropoda > Insecta > Coleoptera > Curculionidae > Pissodes > Pissodes strobi. The sequence goes on from JAEQML010071749.1 coordinate 2,787, forward strand.
AAGAAGTACACCAATAATCTTAGGACAATGCAAAGGGCCATGGGATGCTTGGCGTTAGCTGACGAGATAAAATCCGTAACGAAGAAATAAGAAGAAGAACGAAGGTATTGGACATAATACAGCGAATCGCTGGCAATGGGTTGGGCATGTTGCCAGACTGAGTGTGGACAGATAGGTATCAAGGCCAAGGCTTGTACAACACTGGAGACCACGGTAAACAAAGAGGAGTGCCGGCAGGCCACAGATGAGATGGTTGGATGATGTTAAAAGAATAGCAGGAGGAAGATGGTACCATACAGCGAAAGACAGAACAGCATGGAAACAAATGAAAGAGGCCTTTGTTCAGGAGTGGACATATAATGACTGACAAAGAACATGCCGTCGGGAAATTTAGTAAATTCCGTCTACTTCCGGAGATATCCGTAGAAAAACGGAAATCCGCTATTTTATTTTTATTTTTTTCTGGCTTTGTTTGAAGAGATAAAGTAAAATAAATGTCAGATCATTATTGCCACCTCTTCTCCTCTACAAGATGGCAGTGTCAAATTCTAAATCCGACATTTCGCTTTTGGGCCCCCTCCACCAACTTTATTTTTCTAAATACGGACCTGGATTTTTTATCTAACAGTCATATGCATGTCACTACGCTATTTTAACCGCTTCTGATTGGTGAATTAATGTCACTTTCAGTTTAACTGCGGTTCAGTTAATCTAGTGGCCAGGTTCTGCGTTTGGAATGTAGACGTCCCGCGTCCAATTCCCGTCGGGGGCAAGTTTTCTTTTTTTTTAAGGTTATGTTTGTTTCCTTTTGTAAATTTGGGTTAGTTTCAGTTAGTTTTGTCTGGTTGCGCCCCGGAGTGAGCGGAGGGCCATGCGTGAAAAGTTAACACTACTCTAAAGTGACGTTAACCGACCAATCAGAAGCGGCTAATATAGCCTAGTAGCGAAGGACTGTAAAGGATCGTATTATGCGTATCACACTTATCAATAAATTAACACATCTAGATTTTTTCCATAAGAGATAATGCTGGAGATAATATGTTAGACAGAGATGGGGCTCAAAGGCTTTTAAAAAATTAGATAAAAAATCCAGGTCCGTATTTAAAAAAATGACGTTGATGAAGGGGGCCCGAAACCGAATCGCCATATTTAGAATTTGATACCGCCATCTTGTATACGAGAAAAAGTGGCAAAAAAATGTGATATATATTTTACTTTATCTCTTCACACAAAGGCAGAAAAAATAAAACTAAAATAGCTGATTTTTCGTTTTTTTTCTACGGATATCTCCGGAAGTAGAGGGAATTTTCTAAATTTCTCCCTTAAATTGCGCAACTTTGCCCCAATTTAACCGACCTCTTATAGTTTCCGAGATCCAATGGTGCGCTTCGAATTTGTAACACCCTGTATATGAGAAATCCGTCGTTCAAGCTGTGGGAGTAGTCAAACTCAAAATCGTGTTTTTTTTTTAATTTAAATACAACAGTGTCAAAAATCATCAAAAATAAAACTTTAAAAAAAATTTTCGTTCAATCATCAGATGGGTTCTAAATCATTGATTCTGACGAATTTTCACCAGACCATAACTTTGCCGTAGGCGACATAAATAAGGTACGTTTGTTTATGCTACAAAGGCGTGTGTCTAATTAGAGAGTTTTTGCATAATGTGACATTATTTTTAACAATGAAAAATATAAAACATATTAAAATTGTGTTTCTTTTAAGATATTAATTTGTAATGAGCAAATTTTATAGGCGACGTAACTTTGGAATAGGCGAGGACGTGACAACACTGCAAGGCGAGTGGCGCGTGGCGGCAGTGTGGAGTCATGAGGTGATATAATTAGGATGACTGTACTTGTTGAAGTTTAAGGTTAAAGGTGAAAACATTAGTGGCTGGACTAATAAAGGCGAAATAAAACGAGTTAGAAAAAAGTCTTGGTTATAAATTTATAAATACGTCAGTGTCAAAATGCTTTCAAAAGTAAGATTTTTTTAAAAGTTTTCATTAAATCACTATATCACCAAATTTGGTGACTTCTCATCAGACCTGGCAACGTTAGCCGTTCGGAACACTTCGGCGTTGTCGGATGGCAAGTTGCGAATCATGATTAATTTTTTTATGTTAATACAAACTAATCGGAAGTTTTTCCGTAACAATATTATTAATAATACATTATTCGAAACCGGATATACATATACAATAATAAATCCAGTGCTTCGTTGAGTTATTAGAGTTGCAAATGCCTAACAATATTGTCTATTATTGGCAACGCCGATATATAGGGGCGTTGGGCAAACTTTTTCCTGGTTCGGTCAATTTAATTTTTTTCGAGAAAAATTGGGAGTGGAAATTTGAGTTTTGGCACGTTTTTAGGCAACAAGTCATTTGTTTTTGGCGATCCGATTTTCCATTTCTGAGTTATTACCTCAAATGTACGATTTTTAAAAAAAATTCCTTTAGTTTACGATAGTCTCGACGATACCTGTCGAAAAAAATTTAAAAATTCACACACGTACCTTTTGATAGTCTCGAATTTTATTCAAATTGGCGAAAATCGGAAAATAGCGAGTATTTTTAGGGGCGTATATATTTTTGAAAAAGACATACATATATGTAAATGAAAATTACAATTACAATTACAATTCTAGGCAGACTATTTATTTATTCTTTTTATTCTTACATTTTTAATTGTGTTTGTTTATTTTTTATATATTCTTTTCCTCTAATATTACTTTCATCTTTCATTATTTCTCCTTAATATTTCTTGTTTGTAGATTGGTTCTTCAAATTTTTATTTTTATACATTAAAATGCAAATGTACATATTTTCAATTTATTTCTATTTTATTCTTCTCGATATATTTTTTCATATAATTTATAATAACTTTTCTTGTTGTTTAATTGTTATACATGTTATTATTTTATATGTTAAAATTAAATGTATAAATAATGACAATCTCATTACATAACTAGAAATGCAAGGTAATTGGTATTATTTTTATATGCATATTATGTAAATTTTTTCCAACCAACAGTATTTTCAAAATACATTTATTTTTCATTATATAGACGTTATACGCTATGGATTATGGAAGTTATATGATTGAACATAATAATTTTAAGCTGCAGCTATAAATTTCAAATTCTCGCTTTATTACTAAATAATTTTGTCTTTAATTTTTTCATCATTATATGCAGGTTTATTTTTTCTGTGCATTCTTTTCCACAAATTATGTCATGTATTTCTCCTTAATATTTATTTTTGTTAACGTAGGTATACATAATATTATTATTTTTTAAATTACCTTCTCCTTTTTATTTCTATATTTAAATCAAATGTATAAATGGCATAATTACAACACTAGATATACAAAATACTTGTATACTTAAATAACTTTTCAAACTTTTATAAATTTTTTTCATCATTATTTGTCTTATTATTATTTATTTTTGTTAATATAGTTATACATATTATTATTTTTTTTAAATTTAATTTCTCCTTTTTTGTTTTTATATGTATGTTAAAATCAAGTATATAAATGACAATCACAATTACAACACTATGTATACAGGCTAATTACAAATTTTCGATTTATAATTAGTATTCTTTTAGATAATTTTGTCTATAAATTTTATATTTTTATTTTTATGTTTATTTTTATGCATTTTTTTCCTTACATTATTTTAATTATTTCTGTGTTTGTTAATGTAGGCATACGTACTATTATTTGTTTAAAAATTATCTCCTTTTTTATTTATATGTTTATTAGATCAAATAATGTATAAATGGCAATCACAATCACAATAGTAGACACATAGATTATTTGTATATTTTCGATTTGTCACTATTTTTCGACAAGATATATTTTTCAATATTTGTCTTTGTTTATCTTTATTATGAATTAATTTCCTCTAATATTATTTTCATGATTTTACCTTGATATTTATTGAAGTGAAACTTCTTTAGCGAGGGTAAAGTCAGAAAGAATGCTTATCAAAGTGAAACGCTTATCAAAGTGAAACACCCCTTTAATTAAGCATGTTCCAGTATAGCTAGAGGGTTAAAATTTTCAGGACATGTAGCCGGGGTAAAATGAGGATCCTGGACGAAAACTGGATCCCCTAACCCCTCTCCCCCCTGTCGTCCAGGACAGGAGGGAGAAGAAAAAACTAAAATAATTAATTTCGGGAGAACGGGAAGAGCTATGGAATCGAAATTTTTAAGTTAAGTGCGCCTCATGGGTGGCTACCTTTGACCGTATGGTGGGAACCGGGGCCCTAATTTTAGGGGAGATTTTGGGAAAAAAACCGTTTTTTGCCGATATCTCTGCAACGAAGCCTCGGATTGAAAAATCTGAGAAGCATCAGTGGGGGGAATTATATCCCCACCTCCCCAGTTACCCAAAATTTTCGAAAAAATTTGAAAAAAAAAACGTAAAAAGTTCGAAAATAAAAATATTATAAAACGAAATAAGAAAATAAAATTAATAATAAATAAAATAGAGGAACGCCGTTTTCGGCGAAAAAAAGGCGAAGGAGTTCAGCTACGAAGTCGGGGATGGCAAAAATGGAAAGAAAAAAAATGCTTTATGAAAAAAAAAAGAAAATATTTAAAAAAAATAGGAAAAAATGAAAAAAAAAAATGAAAAAATGTTCGGAAATATAATAAAAGTATTATAAACCGACATAAGAAAACAAAATTAACAAAAAACAGAGACAAAAGATTGTTCGGAAAGTTAATAAAAATATTATAAAACCAAATAAAAAAAAATAATAAAAAAAGCAAAAATTGTCCCGAAAGTTAATAAGAGTATTATAAAACGAAATAAAGTAAAATAGTAAAAACAAAGGTTAGAAAAATACGGTTTTCTGCGAAAAAAAGTTGAAAAAAAAGGACAAAAAGAAAAAAAAAAGAAAAAAGTGTCGAAACAGAGAGCAAAAGTTGAAAAAAAAACTGAAAAAAAAAATGAAAACTCAATTCCTTATAATGTGTGCTTATACAGGTGAGGAACATAATTTTTTTTAACGTACCTAAATACTAGAAATACAGGGTGGCTAATTTATTCTGACTATATTTTAAACTTTAATATTTCGTTTAATAAAATTGATAGAAATATGCGGTTTTCGTCGTTCCTCATGTACATACAGGGTTATCCAACGAGGACTAGACAAGGCGATTTTTGGACTTTCCCTGTACTTTTATAAAAAAAACTGAAATAGCCATCTTATGTAATTTTCTCCCGCGAATTCGGATATGTTCAGCAAAAAACAATTGAACATCATAAGCTATCGAATGATAGTAACTTTGTATTTAACCGGAGGTTTAAAAGTTCCGGTTAACTTTATCCGCAGGTTAAATTCGAAGATACTGTCATTTGATAGTTTATGAAAACTTAAGATAGGAATGTGCAAACCGTTTTCTTTGATCTTGTGCGGTTTAGATTTTAGAGCCTGTCAACGTTGCAACGCTGTCAATGTGTCAAAATACCCGACTTTTAACCGTCAATATTTGGTAAACAGCTAAAGATAGGTATAGGATATTATACACAAAATGTGTTTAGATTTTTCTAGAGAGTCCAAAAATGTGGTAATATACAGGGTGTTCCATTTAAAAAAATATCAAGGTGACCCCTAGTACTTTTAGATGTTCAATTGTTTTTTGCTGAACATATCCGAATTCGCGGGAGAAAATTACATAAGATGCCTATTTCAGTTTTTTTTTATAAAAGTTCAGGGAAAGGAAAAAAAACGCCTTGTCTAGTCCTCGTTGGATAACCCTGTATCTCAAAGGTCCCTCGAATCAGAATATATTCCGCAAAGCGACAACACTGGTTTCAAATATAATAATATTTAAAGTGGAATATTCAAATTCAAATTTTTCCAGGAAAAAAACTTCTCTTTGAAAATGTTGAGAAAATGGGCTTTTCAGGGAAAATGTAAGAACATCGACTTTTATATAGGTCAAAAAAATTAAAGTTTTATTTTTTTTTACTCCACTATTTATTTACATTTTGACATGACGTTTTGGTTAAAATATGTAGATTTGTACATTTAATTGCGTGAAATCCCTTTGAAAACGGTTAGAAGCTGCAAAAATGGATCAGAACCAAAAAAATCTAGAAATTTTTTGGTAATTAGAGGCATTTTTTGCAGGATTTGATGACAGATTTCGAGGTAAAATCTGACTTTTAGCATTATCGATGCGCATAGTTTTTGTGGAAAGTATATTTATTTGCTTGAAATCTCATTTGAAGCAATTTGAAGCCGGGAAAATGGGTCAGGATCGAAGAGTTTGGACATTTGTCAAGCAATAAACCACAGTTTCATGAGATATTTCTAGATAAAATATTAAGTAATTTCAAAATTGAATCGTTGAAGTTTTCCCCTGCCTACGTTACTTCTATTCTACTCTTTGACAGTGTCAGTATTGTCCCACCCGAATTCCGAAAAATAATTGGAACTCCCGAACAACGAACCATATCGTCCTAGAACAGTTCTAAACAATTCGATTGCTTATACGCGGATCTAATAAAAAAAATAGACAACTTCACTTACCATCAGTATATTTCTACCAACCCCATTTTTATCAACGTTAACTATCACGTATCTAATCTTGTTCCGAGAGTCAGACATGCTAACGCCTCGCTACTTTATCAACAAATAAATGCATCTTAAGCAAAGCAGGAACTTAAGCTACTTTTAACAATACAAATAAGTAATAAATACTTGTTATATATCTATTTACCCGGTTCCGTCACCTGTCTTAAAACGACGGGTCGTATGTTTGCCGTACTTATTTCCTGTTTCGAAAATACAGGGTGGCTCTTTTTGGAACGCTTTTTGGTCCAAGTTTTAGTTTTTTTATATACGAATTTCTATCTCAACATATTGTATTGAAGGTAATGTGTGTGATACGCAGTATACCTTCAATACAATAATGATATTTTTGCTATCAAAACGAATATTTTTCCAAAACATCGGATACGATTAAGATTAAGTATAACCAGAGCAAATAGTAGTTCGTATTAGTAGGTTATGCCCTAGAGTACATTTTCTTTCTTTTATCTAAGGGTTATCCCATGCAATAAGGATAAACTGTTCCGTTGTTTCAGACAAAATGATTAATACTTTTTTTCCAAATTATGTTTTACAGTACAAATATTTTATTAATTTAATATTCGGGTGAAAACCCTTCGAAATGACGTAAATATCATCCCAGATTTCCCTGGGGTGCCAACTATGGTCGTATGCATTATTGGAATTCGTAGATGGATGCGTTTCTGCGCACTGTAACAAAACGCACCCTTTGCGTAGAATCGAATATGAATAATAATATACCAAAACTGGAAACAGTATTTTTAGATCCGTCCTGTAGTATTTTCCTTACTATTTAGAACAATTTAAGCAGTAAAGAATGCAATATTTGCTTAACTCCTTTTTGGAGGCTGGGCTGATGTACGCATAAATTAAGAGCATGCATTATTATGTCTGTTGAATAAACAAGTTTAAATAGGTTTACCATTAGCAACCATTCTGCTGGCGTATATTTTGAACCCTTTACATAGGCGTAGTTAGAGCTCTTGAGGTGAAAAAAACAACTAATTTAAGAAAAGGGATCGTGTATATACTTTTTTAATTGTAATCAATATATTTAAACATGAAAATAGTATCTATTTATTCTTCTATTTCATTTAAGAGCCATTCTTTATAGTTTTCACTGGAACATTTCAAATATCCCCCAACAAAAAAGTCAAACGGATTTACATCCGGCGACCATACCGGCCATTCCACAGGTTCCCTGCTTCCTATCCATACTATCCAATAACGATTTGGAAATACTTGATACAATACGAGAATTTCAAGATAGGTTGGATGGGTCATTTCAAACTACGCAGGGATGATAATTTGAAATTTTAAAATCATTTTAAATTAGCTCTCGGTTTGTGATAATTAAATTGTAGTAATTAGCCTACAATACGAATAAATTGCAATAAGAACTGATAACATCTCTTTATCCTATCATACAGGCATTTTTTTCTTACATAATTTTGGGAAAAAGTAGAAATGTGACACCATTAAAATCCGATTAGCGGAGTCCTTACATATGACAAACCCTGCTCTTGAATTACTAATTGCGTGCTGTAATTTTGAGAAGATCGCACCGATTCATGAGTAACGGAAACCGATTTCGTCGAAATCCGTACATTAAAATCTCACAGCCGAAGAATTCGAAGGAATTTTAATGACGGCGCGGGGTTCGCGAGAAAAAATCTCAAGGATGACTCCTGCACGTTACTATTACCGAAACCGGATTCTTCAAATGAATAATCAGACAATTTCGCATTCCCCAATCTTCACCTTAAACGGTTAAAAATCCGGTATTCATTATTAAGAAAAAAAGCACACACACTTTCTTGTTTCGGTTACCTTGGCATTTTCTCGAGATTCATAATAGTAATAGCAACAAATCAAAATCAATATAAATAGGAGCAAATTAAAATACTTACATGTAGATTGCAGGACCGCATTAGGATTAGAATTGGATGTTTAGGAATGGCGAGAATAATAGTATATTTCATTATCAGTCCGGAAACTAGGCTTTTCCGGTGCGCGCACGACAGTTTCTGGTGTGAGGCCTAGCCGAACACCGGAAGCCGTGCAAGCACAGAAAAAGCTGTTTCTGGACGTGTAATGAACGATATTTTTCATAATACCTCTCTGAAATTAAGACATAAACATAAAATTATTATAATTTTACGTATCCAAAATCATGTCATAATACATTTTGTATTCAAATGAAAGCAAACGTCAAACTTGCAAGACAAGCAAGACAGGTATTTATCTAATATTCATCAAGTGTTGCTATGGAAATGTGTTTGTATGCTTTGTTGTAATTGAATAGGCAGCTAATTTTGAAGTATTTGTGACAAGTAATGTCAGAATAAATAATAGTATATTATTTTATATGGAGGAAAAGTGATACTTTTCATGGCGCGCTCGTGTTTAACAGCCGAACGGAGTGAGGCTGGTAATAGAGAGCAAGCCATGAAAAGTAACTTTTCCTCCAAATAAAATATGCTGTTTTTTCTTCAAATGTCGACAAATTAATGCAAAAACATCTCTTTTTAATAGTAATAATATCTAATTATTATTAAAGATAAATGGGTTCGCAAGGCGGCTTAGACCACGGTCGTAGGTGGCCTTGCTTAGACCGGTGTCGGTGAATTAATGTAACATAAAGCTGTCAGTGGACACTGTCAACAATAATTATTTTTTTAAGATGCGTCTCCGATTGCGTTTTAATTCCGTATTGATAAGCAGTTATTGAGTAAGTTCGATTAAATAATAACCAATTTGTTCCTAAATTAGTGATTTTTAGAAATGCAGTCACAGATTGAGTGATAAATACAAATTGTGGTTTAATAAATCTTGAGTTGTTGACGCTTATTTTGTTGTCTGTTTGTATTGTATCTATGTTGCTATGACAACACTTTTACCTCCGCCGGCGGAAAAGTGAAAAGTAAAGCTCCGGCGGAGGAAAAACGAAACTTCACGGCCGCCTATACAGTCGATTAATGACGGATTTACTGACGTTTGAAGAAAAAATAATTTTACTTAAAATTAGACTATTGACGCTAAAAGGTACTAGATTAATCTTGTAGGCTGCATCGCTGTATAATTTTAACCCAATTTATTATATTTATGCTTATTCTGTGACTAAATAACTGCAAATTTAGCACTTAAAATCAGGGATCGGAAAAACTTTTCCCGCTCCCTAATTAGGGACCGGGAAAATTTTTCCCGTGCCCGGACCGAAAAGACTTACTTTCTTTGCTCTACAGAGACGCCGAAAATGATAGTTTTCAGAGAGGAATTATGAAAAATTCTTTTTAATGCTTGAATGCATTTTAATAGAATTAGTAAAAAATCAAAAATAGAATCTAAGCGCCAAAAATCAAATTGCGAGAAAATTGAAGAAACCTGATTGACTTATTAAAAAAATTCAAAGAAAAAGAAATTATATTAAAGAAAAAAATGAAATAGATTTCTACCTGTGTGCTCGACAGAGTAGGACCTGACTGGCGTTACAGGAATTCAAAAATACGCTGCGAGATTAAAACTTCGACTATCGCGTACATCCATTGTGATTAAAATTTAAAGTTGCTTTTCTGCTGTTATTAACACAGATTAGTAAAAGTTACTGCATTTTTGATATTTTTGTTAAGTTTCGGGGGCGGATCCCCGGATTGTGCATGGCAGCATGGCCTCTGAAGCTGATGAAGACATGTCTCAGCTATCGATCGACTCAGATGGCGACAGTCAAATCGCAAGAACTAACTCTGAACGGCTTATAAAACGAATAAAAATGTTCCAAAGATTGTAAAAAATTGCTGGCAGATTTGTACGGCAACGTAGGCAATAGCTCAACGAATGAGTTACAGTTAGCTTTCGAAAAAGCGCAAGCTCACTGCGCAGATGCGCACAAGGTTCTTACAAAGAAAAAATCAGTACAATCAAAAATTGACTGTGGGAATAAAAAAAACCTCAAGAACAGTCAAGTCAACAGGTAATAGCGAAACATCGCATACATACAGTAAGAAACAAAAACTTGCTGACAAAAATGCAGCAAAAATGGACACAATTGAAAAACTACCAATTTCTGTTCAAAGTAGCGAGAAGCAACCTCTTCTGGAATCTATGCCCTTGTCCACGGAAGCTGCGAAAGTCACTAATAATGAGTTTAAGCTGCCATATAAAACACTGTCACCAAAGAAAAGTATAAAGAAGGTGTACTTGGATGTGGAGAGACATTCCCCAATTCCGGTTAGTAACACCTTTAAAGTACTTACTGGCACCGAAGCCGACAACGCGAGAGATGACGCAAGTAGTATTGCCTCATCTTCAAGAACCATCACAAGGAGGAAAGTCCTGACTAGGACACAAAATACTGCCAGGCCTCAAACCAAAACGCCTTTAAAGGCTAAACCAACATTGCTATCCCCCACAGTGATTAAGGGAGGGCTCGCAAATCATAAAGATTTTGCAAATACCCTAGAGTGCGCATATAGTAATTTACACGTTAAAATATCTGAGAAACTCGGTTTCTTTTTATTGCAAGTTAAGCAAGGGTTGGGCAATTTTAAAAATAATTCTAAAAAAAGATCAATTGAAATATCATTCTTACGCAGAATCGTCACAAAAAACACACGCGTTTGTGTTGCGCGGACTGGATGGAGACATCCAGCCCGATGAAGTGGGTAATGCAATTATAGTTGATTCCGATTCGTCTTCGGTCGTGTCGGGTATCGGCCATTTTGTCTCAGCTTCATATACATATATGTTAGTTTGGAGAGCTTATGGTGAACTTTCAGGGACCGTTTAGATTCCCCGAAGAAGATTCGGACGTCCAGCCGGGGGTTAGAGCCCCGTGCATGTACAAGATTTAAATGTGTGTGAACGTTCAGCCGGTGGTGTTCTAACCTTAAAACAGGCCGTGCATGTACAAGTCGGACCCCAGGAGTACATACTCGACATACTGGAGGCTCCAAAAATAGTATCTCTATCCACCAAGATGTAACTTATCTGGGATGGGTCGCCCCAGCTCTAACTAAGCCTGGATAGAGGTCTTTCCTGGCTGAATTTGCTCACGCAAAAGGCCAACAGAGAGTTTACTACTACTACTATAACCTCAATGTTTTTCAAATGAAGAAGACCCGCAGACCATTATAATATTTATTAATTCTGAAGCAACAGTAACTGGTCGGGACAAACAATTAATTTTTAATAATTTGTTGCCATAAAGGTGGGGATGGCAATTATCTGTATAATTAACCACAATCAAATTAGTGCACTGTATTAAAATAGGGTGGTGGGGGTTTTATCTATAGGTTGTGAATTGAAAAAGGTACATTAGGTATGAAGTACTTTAATAATGCAATTATTCATTTGCATTAGATATGATAAATATATACAATTTATATACAATTTCTACACACTACTTTCATGCATTCACTAATTCACACATAAAACTAAATATACTTATTTATAGATCTCTAAGGAAATTTCTTGATTGTTATATTTAAGAATAAAAATTTGTCTTTCCTGAATTTAATAACTTTTATGTTTTAACTATCAACTGTTTCTTTCATACAAAAAACCTTGATCTCCAATTTTCTCTACTTCACTCCAATAAGACAGGGATCTAACTTCAAACCCTTGATTTGAATTTTCAGGCACAATTTGTTAAGCTACAAATCTTGCACCACCATTTTACTTTCTTCGCTAAGTTGTTTCTGGCTTCGAGAAATTGCGTTAAAACGCCCAAAAGAGTTCTATGTCCACGCTTGGAGAGAACAGAGGTACAGCAGATATTTTCTAAATATCTGTGCAAACAATATAAGAAAAATAACTAAATCTTGGCTTCAAACTGGGCTGCGACTGGGGCAGATTGTTTTTGGCGCCAACTTTATGCGGAGTGGTGACTGGACCGACTCATCATGTTTGAGTCTTTGTAAGGCACTAAACTAAATCTAATATCTAATCTAAATCTAATTTTTCCTACTGCGGCAGGCGGCAAACTGAAAGTCGGTTGAAAGAGTGGGAAATTCGCGGCAATGAATTGCATGGAGTCGGATGCATTTGAGAGGGTAAAACATGTTCTTTCTTTCTTTCTTTGACATATTGTGGTTTACACAACACTGACTGAGACAAGGATATATTAAATTGAGAACGATTAAGAACGATTTGTTTAACGGAGTGGCACTTTGCTTTACGAGAATTGTTGTATGTGACGGACTCTATTATACCAACATTTCAGGTTCGGACTAAAGGTACGCGTCCACTAATCGGCATCGGACGGACGGTACGCATCCTACGAATCGGATTTTATAATTATCTACATTGTTTCAATATGACTGCGTTCACCTATCGGCATCGACCCGACCGCACTTCGGCATTTCCGGACGGGATCCCGAAGACGAAATCAAAATCCGTTTCGTGCGGACACTGCCGATGCTGATACTGTTAATACTGACAAGAACACGCAGGTGTCACGGTATATTTCCCTTTCCAAACTTTATTGGAGAACTACGTTGGGGTTTGGAACCTTCAGCAACATGCACCAAAACAGAGTTTTATCCACAATACCGAAACAGAATA
>JAEQML010071750.1:0-15946 GCA_016904865.1 Pissodes strobi
ATAAATAAATTATTAGTTGTTTTACATGAAATGAAAAGAGTTGGGTCTATTCATGATTTTGACTGGAAAAATTTTTGAATCAAAAGTGTTTAAATGTGTTTGCAACACACTGATACCTAAACTGGCTATTATCTCTGGAAAAACAGCAACTATGTAACTAATTTCTATCTTAAATACATTTTGAAGTTATTTGGCAAGTATACTACTAAAAAAAGAACAAAACATTCTCCAGTGGCGTAACGTGTAAGAAAAAATCGAGAAAAAAAAAGAAAAATTAAAAGTTGATGTACTTAACTCAAATTTCATATTTGGATTACTTTTTTAGTTTGGAAGAATTTTTTTTTATAAGATTTTGCTGTATCTTTATAAATTAAGGTACTTTACTCTTGACGCGATTTCGGAAAAGTGACATTTGCGCCCGAACTAAAAGCGGTACGGAAAATTTGAAATACTCATTTACTGTTTTAGGGCCAGCACCAACTTTTATCAAGAATAAAATTTTCTGAGAAACCAATAATAAAAAAGTTTCCCATATGTTGCATACTTTTTTGGACACACTGTATATTTATCATTTGACTCTCTTATTCTGTCAATTGTCAACAAAGCACGATGACATGTGCGTTAAAAGAGGCTCCGAAATCAGTGATTCGTTTGGGGTATATTTTGAAAGTATTTTCGTACCGGAGACGCATTAGTTCCACCCAAATTCTCTTCTTAACAGCTCGAATAACTTGGACCTGCAAAGTACTGTTCTTGATGAGGGCGAGGTTTAACAGCTGTGCTGAGTTTGGACCCGACATCGACAGTCTGTCCTTCGTACTTATTAAAATGTACACTCATGCACTTTGGATCCCATTAACGCTCCTTTTTAATAAATCTTCAAATGTGAGGAAATTTCCGGATAGAGGGAAATATTCCATAGTTGTACTAATTTTTAAAAATTATCAAAAATTTAATCTTGAAAATTACCGACCAGTAACTAAAACTTCAATCATTCCAAAACCCATGGAAGGTTTATACTATGAGCAATTTTTTGTTTCAAATAAAAGTATAATTAACGCAGAATAACACGGCTTTTTTAGGAGGCGCCTTGTCGAAATAAATTTTTCTGCTGCTATGAATACCTGTATGAACACTTGGACAGGAGGGTCCACGTAGATGCCGTTTACACTGATCTCAGCAAGGCATTTGACAAGATGAACCATCAAACATTTTTTTGGGTCGCATGTCAAGGGTGAGTGTGGATGGAAACCTTCTAAGGTGGAGTCATACATTACCAACCGATCTCAGTACGTGTCATATATTGTTTTTGGTGTCGTAACCTTGTTGCTTTAGGGTTAATGTGACATTTGCTAGCCCTGATCACTATAATGGGCTACAGAGGGACTTGAATCACCTAGAAGAGTACTGTAACGAGACTGGTCTATTTGGCCAAGTATCTTAAACTACTCATTTTTTTAAAAGGAGAGTTTGTTTCTGGTACGCTTGAAGAATCTGGTTCTGATTTGGAGCTTTCGGAATAAAGAGACTGAGTTGCACTTGGATAGGTGCAACCCAGTCTCTTTCTCCCGAAAGCACGAAATCAGGCCCGGATTCTTCAAGCATATCAGAAACAAACCCTCCTTTTAAAAAATTGAGAAACTTAAGAGACTGGGGCATAATATTTGACTCTACACTCCTCCTTATTTTGCATTCTTCCAAACTAGTAAGTTACATATCCAGCAAATGTAAGACCTATGATATTCTATTCGTTCAATGCCTATATTGTTAGCCAGTGTTATTTGGGGCCCAAAGCAGCGTACCTATAGTAATCGTTTAGAAAATGCTCAAAATAAATTCTTAAAATATATCTTATTTGAGCTAAATTTTCCTATATCGAATCACGATTTCTCTCTGGCACGGGACCACTTTTGTTTGGCTCACTTGCTGTTCGGAGAATAAAGTGGAACGTGATTTTTTTTATTTACTCCAGAGGTATTTGAAACCAACTGAATTATTTCACTTACCGTTTAGGCACACGTTTTCTGGCCAACATTACCCCTGTACAGGTTAATAAAATATAGTAACATGTTTAGTGACAGTATCGATTTCTTCTTTAAAAACTCATTTACTTTTAATAATATTTTTGGTATTAGATTTATCAAACCAATTCACAAGCATCATTTGCATCCAATGCATCAAGTTCGTTCTAGTTGCTTTTCGCCATTCAGCACTTCTAGCACTTGCCGATCCTTCGGAAACGTTCATTGGTTCTAACTCGTCCGATACATTTAACATATCAAAATCTGAACCGTAATCAGTAATACAATCACTATACCTCTCTGGTGTTTTTTTTACATATTTTGGATTCCTGGATTCATGATTGTCGCATTCAATCTCACTTGCTTCATTTTCACCTTCACTCACGGTTAATTCACTATTTTCCTCTTGAAGATAAGAAGCCTTACCTGTTGTATTTTTTGATCCATGATCAGCATCTCTATTATCTGGCAGGTTAATAAAATATAGTGTCCGTTTTGTGACAGTATCGATTTCTTCTTCAAAACCCCACTTGTTTTTTTAATAATATTTTTGTTATTAGGTTTATCAATCAATTTCGCCGTGTGCATTGAATGCATCAAAGTCGTTATTAATTGCTTTTCGCTATTCGGCACTTCTGGCACTTGCCAATCCTCCGGAAACGGTCAATAGTTCTAACTCATCCGATACAGTCAACATAACAAAATCGGACAATGATTAGTAATGCAATCACTATACCTTCTGGTTTTCTTTTTACATATTTGGGATTCCTGGATTAACGATTTTCACATTCACTCTCATTTATTTCATTTTCGCCTTCACTCACTATTACTTCACCATTTTCTTCTTGAAGATCAGAAGCCTTAGCTGTTGGATTTTTTCAGCCACGATCAGAATTTCTATTATCTGGCACCCCACATGTGAGAGCAATATTCTAAGCATGGCCTTACATGCGCTTTGTAGAGCAAGAGCATCTCTTGCGGTGTATGCAGTTTTATGTTGTAAAAAAGCGCGCCAAGCTTCTGCAAAGCTGATTTTGCGTGGTCATGCCAGGACATATTGCTGTTGACCTAGGCACCCACTAGTCCGATTGCCGAGGATGAAGGAATGGTCGATCCTGCCATAATGATGTCAGGTCCCGCTGTATTGGCTTTCTTCGTAAACGTGACTGCTTAGGTTTTTGCTGCAAAGAATGCAAATGTCTGTCGTTTCAAGTTCGAACTCTCTCCAGATCTTGATTAATTGATTGCGGTGGTAAGGCTCAGACGCTGGTAAAGATTTTTCTGATCCAAATTGGTAAACAAGTGTACTGTCATCTACAAAACTGTAAACAGGTAAATTGGTTTCGGTCAGCAGGTGATTAATATAGATGAGGAACAGAGTTTGTGAAAGTATTGCCAACTAATTAGAAGCAAAAATAACTGGCTCCAATAGAGCTCAAAGTAAAAGCACTTGAAAGTATTTGCAGGATATTCAACAGTGAATAAATCACGGCTCAAAAGACAGACTGACTAAATTTAATAATAATACAGCAGCTTCCACTGGCTTTACCTGTAACAAAACGCTTACGTATACATTATCGTTTCAGCAGCATCTCCGCCTATGCAAAACCCGACTTCCACAGTACTATTGTGGTACTGCATTTTGCCTGTTTTCACGCATAAATTAACACAAACTTACTTTAAATAAATGCCATTAAAGCTGATAGTGTATTATTTCACCGCTCGTAAATTACGTTGGTGGGTAATTAATTCGCGTAGGTTCGTATTGTTTGTTTTTTTGGTTTATTTGGACGGTGAATCTGATTTAGATAATTGCGGTTTTAGGTGGGATGACAATGCGTACAGTATACTTAGTTGTTAAGTAGTAATTATAAAATGAGTTATTTTAAGCGCACAATATTAATTACAATCGGAAAGTAAAGAACATGGTATAGTCCTTATCGTACGGGCGTTACGATTTATCTACAGCAAACTTTGAAGGTTTTTTTTTCATTGCGCTTAATCATACTTTACAAATGAAATCAGTAAAATAAAATTTTGTAAAAAAGGATGCCCCTTGATAACACTTAATCTGATAAACTAGGTCGAGCTTAACAGAGAAAGTAGAAATTCGCCAACCAATATGCAGGAAACAATAGCAAAAACACTAGTAGACTGAGCAGAAAAGTGAGCTTCTGTGAGCATCTACAAATAGTGAACCATCTTATTCAAAATTTTACTAAAATTTAGGAAAAATAGTGTTTTTAGACAAAACGTGGATCAAAATCCTGACAAGATGAGTCTGTCAAAAGCGTAAAAAGGCAAAAAGGATGTAGACAGATAAACGGTTCATTAAATTGTATGGCGATTCTGTAACAACATTTGTCCAAGTTTGGACTGTCATGATAATATGAATTGTGAAATTTCTGAATAATTGCTAAAAGATCAACTATTACCAAACTTGGATGATCTATCTTTGATTCTTCGGCTTAGTGGAAAGGTGAGTTGGATCATGTTACGCATGATCAATGGAAGAAATCTGTAGAACTGTAGAACAGTTGAACAAAGGCGAATACTAAATGTCGAAGAGACACCGATTATAATTGCCTCATTCGAGGACGATTCAGAGACGAGAACTTTTGAATTTTAAACGGCTTATTTATTTATCCTTTTTAGTAATCTTAAGTTTTAGTTTTATGTTATGCATTTTCTCGTACATGGATTTATCTGTATGGGATAGTTCGATGGGTGGAGCAAGTAGCTCATCAGTTATCACTGCCAGTCTCAAGCCCGGATGAAGGAGCAGGGTTGGACGGGGGGGGAGTTATTCGAACCCGGATGGATAAAAATAACAAGCGACAAATACAATGGAACAGGGCTATAATTATTGGCATCTGGAACATCCAGACCTGATACAAATGTCGTGCAACAACAAGAAAATATATGAATGGACATAACAGCAGCCCGAAACATAATGCCTGAAAAGAAAAATTTCTGTCTGTCATATTCTTTAGCAATAACGAAAACTGAAGACATCAATTTGGCGCGGGCATTGCGATCAGAGTCCAAAATAAAATGAACTTCAAACCAACACCTCGATCATCTTTGCACATGCTTCAATTGAAAGGAAGAATGAAGATACTAAAGATGCTCTCTATGCCGCCCTAGACAAAATTGCAGATTAATAGTAATAACGCCAGGATAGGTAAAGAACCCAATTTAAATCCGACAATAGGAAAATATATCCCCCAATGCGCACTCAATGATAATGGCCAAATCTTACGGAACGCATCTAATAAAACGTTTATAAAGTCAAATATATTTCTTGAATAGTTGTAGGTTGTAATTGGGAGCGAAGCAGATGTCCTGGGAGTGAGTTCCACAGTGATGCGGTGCGCCAGACAAAGGAGTTCTTGTAAAGCGATGTTCTAGGTGTTTCCAGTTGTACGACAAACTGGTGCGCTCTTGCCGTCTGTCGTGACTGTGTGACAGGCGTTGCCAGGGGCGGGATGAGGCGGGCCAAATCCTAGAAACATCTGTCGTGAAAGTATTTGTAAAACAAGGACATCTCGGCCACATGCCTGAGGTGTTCCAGATATCCAGATTCCAAGTCAACTCCGGGTCGCCGACAAGACACACAGCTTTCTTCTGAATCGAATCCAGCAGCTTTAGGGTGTGATTTGTGCCGGCACCCCAGATGTGTGAGCAATATTCCAAGCACGGTCTTATTTGCGCTTTGTAGAGCAAGAGCAACTGCTGCGGCGTATACAGTTTTTTGTTGCGAAAGAGCGCACCAAGCTTCTGGGAGGCTGATTTTGCGATGTTAGCAACGTGGTCATGTCAGGACAAATTGCTGTTGGCCGAGACACCCAGCAGTCCGATTGACGAGGATAAAGGAATGGTCGATCCTGCCATAATGATGTCGGGGCCCGCCGTATGGGCCATCTTGGTAAATGTGGCTGCTTGGGCCTTTGCTGCATTGAACTGGATCAAATTTCTGTCGCCCCAAGTTTGAACTTTCTCTAGGTCTTGACTAATTGCTGTAATCTGCTCCTGCCTGCGGTGACAACTCTCAGTCGCTGGTAAAGGTTTTTCTGATCTAAATTGGGGCACAAGGGTACTGTCATCTGCAAAACTGTTAATAGCATTATTCGTTTCGGTCAGCAGGTCATTAATATAGATGAGGAACAAAGTTGATGAAAGTATTGCGTCCTGAGGCACGCCCGCGTTAATGGTGAACGTGTCTGAGATGTGTCCATCAACTGCAACGTGCAGAGATCGGTTCTTAAGGAAACTGGCAGTTAGTGTGGTGGACATTGAAGTCTCCCAGAATGAATATCTCTGAATTGCAAGTGGTAGCTAGTGTTGTAAAAAAGCTTTGGAGACAACATATAAACTTGGTTACTCCCTTGGCGGTGAACTTGAGCCACATGACGTCAAGGTTGTTCGGTTCGAGTGTTTCCTCGCGGTGACATGAAAGGACGCTTCGGACAAAAAGACATATTCTGAACTTATGTCTAAATCGGGTGTGTAAGTCGTAACCAGGATAGGGGTAGTTTACTGTTGTTATAGAATATACTTGTGTTTCTGTAAGGGCTAGTATGTGCGGTCTATTTGCTTGTAGATGTTGGTGTACCTAATTTATGTTTGTATTTAGGCCTCTTATCTTGCAAAAATCTATTCTAAATTGGTTCGGTATCTTTGCTGTCTGTGAAATGCGGAATGAAGGGCTCCCAGGGTCACCCAGCGCCCGGAGATCCGAATGGCCGGGGAGTTTACTTCCGGAATATCATTGTGTAAGCTGGTCATAGAAGCAACATATAGAAGTGTATCTAATGATAATGGTCAAAAACTAATGGAAACAGCGGCATCTAATAACATTTTGATAAAAACAACCATAATCTAACATTAGCACCATCTGCAAGCAGACCTGGGCTTCGAACTCGAAACCAGATTGACCTTACTACCATTGTCGAAGCTGCTCATGGAAGCAATACATCAAAGCATATCCAATGACAATGCTAAACACTTATAGGAACAGCCACATCTAATAATATGCTGATAAAGTCAACCGTAATTTCACATAAGGATATTTGCAAACAGACCTGGGCTTCGAACCCGAAACTAGATCGACCATATCACTGTCGAGACTGGCCATGGAAGCAACATATTAGATGCAAGAAGCATCAGAGTAATAAATGGAAGCACAGGCCATTACTTAATTCTAGCAAAAGTCGGAATTAAAATAGCAACACATACAAATACAATAAAACCAGGATAACCCCACAACGAAACATGAAGGAACTGCAAAAAGAGGTAAAACAGCAACAATATAAAGAAAAATTGAAACAAATTCTGAACTCTGAAATAATAACAAAAACTGACGAAAATGTATTTGTGAAAGTAATAGAAAGAGAGCAAAAGCATGGTTTGACGAAGAATGCCGGAACCTGCTAGGAAAAGAATGATACAACTACAGACGAACGAAAATAGAGAGGAATACCCAAAATGCCGAAGGGTAACCCGAAAACTGATAAGATGGAAGAAAAGAGACCATTAACGACGAAAATATGAGGCAATAGAAAGAGAATGACTCAGGTCATGCTCGCAAGAATTCTAGACGGCGGGCAGCGGGTTCATTGGAGGAAAAAGGTTTTAAGCCCAGATCCATCCCAGCACTGGAGGATAATAAAAACTACAATGGCCAAGAACTAATTGAAAAATGCAAATGTTTTAAATATATTCAAAAGATAACACGAAGAGGAAACCTATATTACACTGAACCTCCAAAGTAGAGAATCCTTCTTTAAGCAAACCCAAGACACATTGAATAGATTAAGGAACTCTAGGGCGTCTGGCTCGAATGGGATACCTACATAATTTGTAAAATATGGGGACAATGCACTCCATATCCAAATTTACCGATTAATAACTTTTAGATCGCGAGAAGAGAAACACCAGCAATATAGAAGAAAAACATCATAGGGGCATATCAAAATGTTAGATCTTCAGAGGAATCTCCCTAATAAACAGTCGATATAAAATCCTCTCGAATATCCTATTATGCAGATTAACCCCATATTATTATGCGGAAAAACTGCTGGGAGAATTTCAAACCAAATATCGGGCATGTGGATCAACAATATACCAACACTCTTTACACTGAGTCAGCCCCTAGAAAAAGGATAAGATTATAATAACCTCTTCAGGCAAGCATACGTTAGCATAGATGCGATGGAGGAATTCTCAATACCAAAATGCTTATTCAGATGACAAAAGTCCGTATGGAAGGTAAGCTATCTAAAGTATGAGTAAATAACAGTGTATGCATTTGTCTTGCAGGCTTAAACAAGGCGACGCCTTCTCACTATTAATTTTTGATGTCGTCTTAGAGAAAGCCGTAAGATCGGCTGAAATAAAACCTCTAAAGGTTACAAACTACTGCTAACATATGCAGATGACATTGATCTTATTGAAAAATATATTTTAATCGTGAAATTCATTTTCAACAAGATCGAAAGAACAACAGGTGAATTGGGTTTAAAAGTCAACGAAGAAAATCATGTGTATGGGCAAAATGTGATAAAGAGACAGAATAGAACAAAACATCACAGTCAAAACACTTCTAGTTTAAAGGATAGAGCGTTTTAAATACTTTGGAGCTACAATCAGAGCTGAACGACGTTTCTGACGAAATCAGAGGCAGAATTCAATTTGTAAACCGTTCCCTATACGCAACAAAGAAACTCATTAATTCAAAAGTCAAAATTTATAAAACTGTTGTCCGGCCAGTAATAACATATGGATGCGTAACGTGGAAAATTGCCAATGAAAATGAGGAAAAGCCCATGTCGTTTCAACCAAAAATTCGCAGAAAAATCTTATTAGCCCATCAGCACCTGACCACAAATTGAAATGGTATTAGGTCAAATATAGAGGTACTGCTGAATATGCCTCCTCTTCACCTCAGTGTGAAGAGGGAGGCAATTATCAGTGCTCACAGGCTATTCCAAATAGGCAAATTCAAGCCTGGAGATTTTACTGGTCACTTGCGCAAACTGGAAAATGCCACCAAACCAAGTGACCAAATGACGGTCATGTTGGGCCTAGTTGTCCCATTCGCAGTGGTTATTGATGACCCCTAATCATGGGAGAGTAAAAACCTACCTCAGACCGATAACGCATTGGTGTGATACACAGATGGTTTAAAACTAGCGAAAGAAGCAAGATTGGGCATTTCAGGTTAAAACTGTAAGCTTTCCAAATCTCTAGGCAAATATATAACAAACAATCTTCCAAGCGGAAGTGCTTGCCATAAATATATGTGCAGAAGAGTGTCTCACACAAGAACTTCACAGAAAGCGCATCTACATATTTTCAGACAGCGAGGCGGCTCTAAAAGCTCTAAAAGCTTTCAAGTGCGTGTCAAAGCTAGTCTGGGAATGTAATCAAACCCTAAAACAAATAGCAACATGCAACCAGGTAACTGTAATGTGAGTTCCTGGCCATAGAGGCATAGAGGATAACGAAAAGCCAGACTTCCTTGCGAAAGAAGAAGCTGCAGCACCATATGGTCCAGAGCCCTACTATGGCCTTATGAAGATCCACATCACTGATGAACTGAACAAATGGGAAAAAGGACAACTGTCGTCCTACTGGAGAAACACTCCAGGACTAAGACAGGCGAAAAGGTTTATCACCATCTCTGCGAAAAGAGCAGAACAGCTCTCAGATATGAACAGAGCAGATATTAGAACTGTCGCCTGACTGATCACTGGATACTGCTCGGTGAAATACCACCAAAAGGAAATAGGCAAAGCAGAAGACGATCATTGCAGATTTTGCAATAATGCCGCAGAACATCTACTCTGCCAATGTCCAGCCCAATTCAGCAAAAGGCTCAAGTATCTTGAAGAAGTACAGCTATCACCTCAAAAAGTGAATCAAGAGCTTCGTTTGGAAGAAGCTTACGTCTCTTGGACACAAATTAAGTTGTAGAGTCATGAACAAAATATCTGTAAAGGTAGCAGTGCCGGGCGGCTGAAACTAGCCGAAACGACTCCCTAGCAATCTACACTCTAGGTCCAATATTGAAGTGCAACAGCTTTACAACAATGGTCATATTGCTCATGAGATTAAATCTCAACAAGTACGGTTTACAAGACGTGTATGATGAAAGAGCTGTAAGGATGGTGTGAGATAAAGTTCCAAAAAAGGCCACTCGACGTCCCAGAATGCGAAGGGGAGAGAACAAAAAAAAATTAATATCCCATTTGATCATGAATTGATGGAAGACCGTGCCAATGGGAAAAATGCTGTGAATTTAGAGTAGTAGCACCAGATGATGATGATGATGGTTCTTAATCTGACTCTCCCTATTTCCGATACTGCTTCCTGGAAGCTGGCTGGTCTGAACTGGTTGATATTAGATCAATAAGGATTTGCACCAGCAATAAATCTAATAAAATGGTAAAAGTTAATGCAGTTAATTTCAAGTTGAAATTTTTTCCTAAGTGTTCGTTGTATATAATCATCAGTAATATTGCTTAATGCAGAAAAGCCAGTAACTTCTCTCGATTTTAATTAGATGATATTATCATTTTATCAACGTATTACTAAGTAAGGTCTAGAAACTTTAAGAGTCACAATGATCAATGCTTCTTAATTGAAATAGGAAATGATTTTAAACATTGTATGAGATGGTGTCCTATAAGTTGAACTCACGCAAAGATGAAATTCAAGTAAGATGTCTATAATTAAACCGCAAAAGCAGCATTAATAAATCAGTTGTTCTTATTTAGTAATACCGTGATATCTCTCTGCCTTACTATAGTTAGAATTAAGTTAACCTACAGTTTTATTAAATTCTTGTGCATTTTAAAAATCTAAAGAATCCGATATCATTTTAAACAGACTTGCTGACATTTTCATAAAACTTTCAACATCGAATTCCTCTCGTTACACAAACATTATACAAATTCCTGCAACGGCAAAAAAACGGACGATGCACCTTCGATGCTAATTTTTCACAGAGAATATTGTAATTTTTCATATATACTGTAAATTAATTACTTTAAATTAAAATTCCTGTGACAAACTGTGACATTTAATAATTAGTTTTCTGTGAAACGAATTCCAATTATGGACCCTGCTCGGCATTGCTGAAAAAAGGGATCTGGACTCTCTGATGAAATTAATTAAATTCGGAACACCTATAAATTTCAAATATTACTTCCACATCGCGATTCACGTGAATGATCGCAAAAAATGTATAATCGCTAAAATGTCCTAAAACATGGAATAGCAAAGTTTGAATGAGATATATTACATATCTACACGATCCTGCTATAACGTTTAAAGGTATTTAATAGTGTGTGTACTACAAATAATACACACCATTAAGTTTCTTTTTCAATGGATAAAGTATTGGATCAAACTTAAACATTCATAGTTTTTTAGCGGCTGCAAAACACTTTTACTTCGTCCATTGAGTGGATATAAAGCTATGTTTTTTTGATGATTGGCTCAAAATATATTTAAAGCTATATCCAATCCGCATTGTGGATTGACATTTTCAGCCACAAAATATTGTGAACAACTAAAATGCATAAGCTAATAAATAAAATACAAATTGTCCTGTCGTAAGTTTGAGCTTGAACTCGCAAATTATTATATAAACATTAAAGGTAAACTATAAACAACTCGAACAGGTAACGCGAGCAACTTTCAACCTTAAACATGCAACGCTCAGCAGATTTTATGATATAAATAAGTCTACCAAACTGAAGGTTCGGTAGGCTTTGTGTCTCACCTAATCCTGAGTCGTCTTGCACGAGCATATTGCCCCGCCTACATATCTGTCACGAAATTTTTTTATCCCACGCCTTGATTGGCGTACAGAAGAGTAGCTCCGATCCGTATATTGGTCAAACTTAATGAGAAAAAGGTGATAATTCAAGGATCAACTTTTCATGGGGTAGACGCATCCCATGGAGGATGAATTATTCAAAGCAAGCAAGATATCATTTGCAATACAAATATCAGTATTTTATAAAAGGTTGATAAATTGTGTCTAAACGTTGATTGACTAATAGGCGCCTATTAGCTAATCAACGGTATAAATAAACATTGCTAAATATAGTCGTAGAAATAGGATGAGTAAAACTTCAATATTGATAGGTAAAATACAACGAGACAGGACCGTCTTGTGAATAATATAGAGTTCCACATACTATTTATTCTCTGTATGTTGAAAATTTAGAATCAAGGTTGTAATAGTATTAAGACAATTTAAAAAAATAATTTTCTTTTTGTTACATATATACACCAAGCATCAGTGGAGGTCCAGACTAGTTTCTGCAACAGACTCTCATGGGTGAATACTCAAACAATTTAAGAGGATGCCAAACTATGCTAAGAATTAGACTGCAGTGGATGCTAGGAAGGAAATAGCAAAGGATCTGATGATATTTTGTATTTTACAGCTGTAATGTGATGTTGTAATATACGACAGGTTTTCTCGAATTGAGGTTTTCACTTTGAAAGAGCTGCCCGCGGACTCAGGGGTCATCTTCCCTCAAAGATAATTTTCAATGTAAAAATCAGTGAAGTTCAAGTGGAAATCTAAAGTGATAATTATCCAAACTAACTATAAATGAAACACAACACGAATTCTTAAGAAAAACTATATTTATAAAACGGTGACCAAAGACTTATAAACAATTCTTAAATATACCTCAATCGATAAGGCATGCGCACCTTAGTACTTGGGTATAATTTAATATTATCAACATTTCTGACCGATAAACATTGTTAATCTTTTCTCGTTAAGTTTGACCAATATACGTTGTTATTGTTTATCCGAAGTACTTTCTTTATCATCTCTTCTCACCTGACGAAGAACGATTCTGAGCTACTCTCCTGCATGCCAATCAAGGCGTGGCGTCACGCGATAAAACATCTCGTGACAATATGGTGACAATATTAATGGGTTTGCTTGAGATAATGAGTGCTACGCAGGCGCAGACCAATTAAGCGCAAATGGTATCAACAGAGGTAATTGACATGTAGATGAAATCAAACATTTTGCTGCCTAGCATTTTAACTTTTCCATTAAGTTGTTGATTAACTCAGCTCACTAACTGGATTCATTCAAACTTCATATGATTACACTTTAACAATGGACAATTTGTGATATAGCTGAGTAAAGAGCAGAAAAAATTGAAAAAAATAAAGTTAATAGCAATCAAAGAACGAGTTTCACTCAAAAATCAAAAATCGTGATATGTGTCTCAATGAATTAGTGGGATTACCTTTTCATCAATTCGGAAAGAAGAGGCTCTACGTCACCTTTCTTTCAATACATCATTCTTTTATCCACAGTGCCACAAACGAGCACCAAGGAAGAAATGAGGTAAAGCGAATGAAAAAAAACCTTAAATAATTAGTCATTAAAATAACCAAAACATGATCATGTTCCGTTCACACCGTTACCATGTCTTAAAACATCCGTGAAATCGGAGAAGGATATAGCTGGGTATTTAAATAATAAGTTCTTATAATTAAATGGTAATATACTAACGTTAATACACAAGGAAGCATCCGCAAAAAAAATATGTATCCGGTTCACACGCTGTAGAAATGAAACCCTCATAAAACTAAACCAAACGGTCACCTATCTAAGACTAACCACGCCCGACGTTGCTTAACTTCAGTGATCGGACGAGAACTACTTTTTACTATTAACAAATAATATAAAACTATGTGTGCAAATAAATAGAAAAAAAATCAAAAAAATAAATGCTGACTATAGTGGTGTTAATAATTAAAGGTTAATTCAAATTTAAAATCAAATTAGCTTATCCTGACTTCACGACCACTCAGTGCTCATGGATAGTTCTCCAGGCAACTCCTAGGGGGAAACGAATTTGACCGCTAAGCATAATGGACTCCGACTAGAAGGGTTCTTCTATGCCTACACGATGAACGCACACGAGGATTTTCTTAGGTCAAAGAAGGTCTCTTCAAGTAAAAAAAACTGTAAAACATCAACATATTCAAGGCGTTTGCTTAAAATTTTAAAAAACGCACAGAAAATCAATATCTTATCTATCTTTTAAAATCTACTAACGCTGAGATCAGCTAGGTTCCCTGAATGAGTCAAGGCATCCGCAAGCGCAATGAAAGAAATATTAGCAACTAGCCACGTGAACTTATAAAATGGCAGGAAATGAAGCTACATATATAGTTTTTATGTAATAAAAAGTATAAAAGTTTTTAATTAAGATAAGTGTAAGATAAAACCATTAAATAACAGTACATCTCTATTAAAAGAATCCACGCTTTGTATGATTTATCCAATCCAAGCCATTTAACATACTTTATTTCCCTTTTTTTCTTAATACTTTTCCTACCAAATAGACATCTGGATGCTTAACTTTCTGCAACTCTTCTCCATAGAACTCTCCTTCAATTTCTTGTTTTTTTTTTATCTTAAAGCAAATATGTTGTGGAAACTTTTTCTATGTGAAATTTTTCATTTGACCAATTCGATGTGTAACTTTTGGAAAATGCTTCTCGTGGCTTGCTTATCCGCACATAATAATCGACACTAAATTTTGGAACCTTTGGATCATCTTAAAATGTCTTTTTCATAATTTTTGTTAACTTCAATTGGCTTTTTATCGGTTGCCGAATGTTTTGTGGTATTATATATAGTCAGCTCACCTAACGAATATAGTAGTAAATCTCAGTTATGGAACTGAGTCTAGACACCAAATCTAGATAAGAGCAATAGATAACGCTTGAGACTTGCTGCCAGTCATAATACCCCACTTTTGAAAGGGACACTCTTCAAAAGGATGCCATCGATTTCTATCGATGAAGAAGATAGGCAAAATACTATGCACAATCTCCAACGGAAGTTCCGAAATTTAAACTTGTGAATCCCCTATGAGCTTCATGCTTCATCTCACATATTAAGAAGGTTTTTTTGTTAATATTTGAAACAATCACCCAAGATGTTGACCTGACAAATAAATGCTTTTGCCACAAAGAGAATAGATATTTAATTATTTTGTCATTATTCTACCAAAAAGTGCTCCCCAGTTAGCTCCTACTCTGGCTAATTAAGTGCCAAAGCTCCCACAACTCACGGCAAATATAGTCCAAGTTTTCTGGACAGCTTATTCCCACGAGGTAACACAACATCCAAGATTTAAGCTACTCATGATCTTTTTGATTTTACCTATTTCCTCATTCCACTAAGCTGGCATGCTCTGTATCGTACCTGTAATCTTTAGTATTAGTTCACAACAATTGTTAGGAAACACACATTGTTAGAGCTTGTCGAACGATAGTGTCGCCAAAATGCGCTTTCTACGACAGGCGCAAAGCAAAACATCCAATTAGAATGTGAACTATCAGACACAAAGAAATTAATTAAAAAAATAAATGCTACCTTCAAGAAAATCAACTACAACCGAGATAATACGGCATTTATGGTGATATATGTTCACAAATAACTTCCACCATGAAGTACCAGTTTCGAATTAAGGTAAGGTTAATTATTTCAAAATGATTTATAGAGACTTAGTTTTCATGGTTATTTTCATCCTCTTTTTGCGCTTTAACAGCTTTAGACAGCCGCTTTTTTCTAGAAAATCTAAAGGGAGAAAGTCTGAATTATGAAATGAACATCGAAATACCTTCCTAAATACCAGCATAACCAATGAAAAATTACGACAACTAGTTGCTCCAAGAAAGAGATATGGAATACATTGGAATTAGAATCCACTGCACCTGTACTAGGTATGTATTTTATAAAATTAGGGGATCCTGAGATCATTTCACGCTCCTAAAATCCACTTAATACTAATAATTTACATTTATTTTAGGCAAGTACCTCCGACCACAAACTTATTACAACGGTTTGTGAATTGCCACTC
>JAEQML010071751.1:0-15945 GCA_016904865.1 Pissodes strobi
CATAAAGGTGTGCACGGCCTAGTCCTACACATAGTTTATATCATATTGTATGTTTTCATTGTTGAAATAAGTTTCTGCAAAATTCACGAGTTTAGCAGGGTATGCTAAAAATTGTACAGTATGTCACGAAAAACTATTTATACATTGACAAATAGGTGTAGGTAGGCTTTTCTTATGAATACAACCACATTTAGAATGTTAAACGTGGCATGTTGCATGTGTTCTTTCTTTTTTATAGATGTGTCTCGAAATATATATTGAATCGAGGCAACTTAAGAAAAATCATGGGACAAATTTATGGAAGCATTCAAAATTAAAGTAATATTATTACATGATGCCTATTATGATCTGCAGGAGTTTGACAGTGCGACAGGCACTGTGATTTGCTTGAGTATACCTACGTGGTTTTGATGATTTTAATGTTATTTGCATTTGACATTCACCAGGAGTAATACTAACTTTTCTATCCTAGTACAGATATATTTCGTTAATATGTGTCGTTATAGTACATGAGGTCCGGCTTTGAAATTGTTCATGTTGGACTAGATGTATGATCTTCAATAAATTACAACATGGCTACTCCTGTGAAATTCAAAATGAGATGTTGTGCTAATAAAACAACTAAATGCTTTTGTTGTGTAACTTGCTTGGCTATGTTCCATCCGAGTTGTTTGGAGAGGGACTTTAAGACGCATATGAAAATAAGTGAAAACAAAATTTACTGTTCCAAAGAATGTAAAGAAAAAAGCATCGGCAACGATCCTCGCTTAAAGGAACTAATGGATGAATTGGAAAAACTTCAGCAGGATAACCACGATCTTCAAAACCAACTAGCATTAAAGAGTGAGCATTTTGTACATATTTTGGCTGATAGGAATGACATTATTCGCACTTTACAAAAGGAAAATGATTCTATAAAATGTGAAATGAAGAACATGGAACTATTCTATAAAAAACAACGTCGTAAAACTATAGAGGTTGAAGATGAGGCATTGGAAGAGGAAAATAAATTAGTTGAAAGTTTAAACAAAAAACGCGAAATAATAGTTAATATTAGGAAAGAACTTTTTGACATACAGAACCAAAAGAGGGAGCTCGAGGAGACCATAACTGCACAAACGGAGAAAGCTGATACACTACAGAAAGACCTTGATGAACTTAATGATATAAATAAAAACATGATTTGTTCAATAAGAACATTGGAAGCTGAAAATGTTTCTTGTTGTTCGGAAATTGAAAGACTAAAACAGGATCTGAGGTCATATACAATGGCCAAACCTACAACGAAGACAAAGAAGAAAAATGATGACGGTTTTATGAAATCTAGAAGTTCGTCTAAACGACGTCCTCCCTCTAAACTGTTCTTTAAGATGTTGAACTCAATCGACCTTCTGCGTACTCGTTTAAATTTTTTTGAAATATTGCACACCAAAAACAAAAAGAGAGAAAAGGCGCGTGTGTCGGCTTCGGCATCTTTGATCGCGGATTCTGGAGTAGAAAATGCAACTGCTTGCGTTAAAACGGCCAGCAAAGTTGATATAACAATACAAGACAAGTTACAACCTCATGATAAGTCTATTCCCAAAATATTTATTGTTGGTGACAATAATGCGAGCCGTTGCATATGGTTTTTGAATAGAATTTTAAACTCTGGTAGTCAAAAATACTTTATTAGTAGTTTTTACAAGCCGAATGCCCTTCTCGATGACATCGTGAAGGATGTTCACTTGTTATGCCCGAACTTCGGGTTTGATGATCATGTAATTATTTTTGGAGGAACTAATGATTGTCTTAGAGGAAAAAGATTTAACTCAGATATTCTCAGTGCAACTCTGGACAATCTGTCTTATACTAATGTATCTTTAATAGGTGCTACTTACTGTAAAGATAGGAGTATATTAAATAAAATAATATACGATTTAAATTATAATTTGTATTCAATTGCTAAAGATTTTTCACATGTTCAATATATTGACACAAATTCCTATCTTTATAGTGCAAATATAATTAATACAGACGTTTTTCCTAGACCAGGAATCAAAAATATTATACTTAAATGTTTATGCGAATTTCACCTAAGAAATGTATATGTGATGAATGATAATTTGATACAAATACGAATAGCTGACAGATCATTGTTTGACCAGACACAAAGTAAAATTTCTTTGGATAGCAGTATCGTGGACCTTACACAGGAGCCCACAAACTGATCTTTCGGCTAATACTAAAAACATGCTTTTTCGTGTCTAATAATTTGCTTAGGCTGGGTCACCAGAATATACAGAATATACAGTGCCTTGGCAATAAGATTCTTGTCCTGGACGGTGCACTTGTAACTGAAAGCTACGATTTTTTGTTGATAACTGAACATTGGCAGCGTGAAATTCAATTAAGGGAAATTTATTTGCAAAGTTTTACTTTGTGCAGTTATTTTTGTCGTAAAAATATGATTCATGGAGGTGTGGCTATTTACAGGAATGACAGGTGTACCATTGGTGATAGTGTTCTGGATCCATTGGATTATTGTATAGAAGGTGTTTTTGAGGTGGCGGGTATCAGGCTGGATAGTATAAGATATGTTCTGGTGGTTGTATATAGGACTCCAAGTGATAATTTTTCTGAATTTATAAGTGCTTTTCAAGATCTTATGCTGCATATATCCAGTTATAAGTATCAGATTATCATCGGAGGTGATTTTAATTTAGATTTTTTAGTGCCAAGTGCACGCTTAACCATTTTCCGAGACTTGCTCGAGTGTTTTAATTTAACAACTACTATAAAGATCCCAACTAGAGCAACCGCAGCCTCAAGTACTTGCATTGACAATTTTTTGATTAGTGAAGTACTGACGTATGTATCAGATGTTATAAATTATGGTTTATCTGATCATTATTTTCAAGCTATACAGGTTGAGAGAAAATGTCGGTCATCGGGTGAGAATACATTAAATTTTACCTTTAGGCGTTCGTTTGGCGATAGCGATGTTTCGCGCTTTCGGCAGCTTTTAAACTCTGAGGGTTGGCATGATGTTTTGCAGCATGGTTGTCCGAATATGGCATTTGATGCTTTCTCGGACATCTTGCTGTATTATTTTGAAGTATGTTTTCCGTTACGACGATGTAACCCTAACAGGGGGATCGCGAAGAGATATAGACTATCCCCGGAATTGCTAAATTTAAAAGAAAAGGTGACACTTTATAATGAAATAGCTAAATTTGATAACCGTTATAAGAACATTCGCAAATTTTATAATAACAAATATAGGGAAGCCCTTAGAATAGATAGGATAAGGTATCATGACAACATTGTAAACAACGCTCAGAATAAATCAAAGGCCATGTGGTCTGCAATAAATAGCATTAAGAAGTCAAATGGGATTAGACGAAATATTACTATAACCAGGGAGGGTATTGTGCTCCCCGATGAGACGGTGGCTAATGATTTTGTTGAAAAGTTCACTCTCCAGTATGAAAATGAACCAATAATCGATTACGACTTCTTATCTCAGAGCATCTCTTTTAATGACATCTCATTTTTTCTAAGTCCAGTAACAATTTATGATATCGAGAAGTTGATTGATAAACTCAAAAACTCTAATTCTGCTGGTGTGGATGGTATAACTAACGTCATGCTGAAAAAATGCAAACCTGAATTAGCTCCAATTTTGAGTTTCCTGTTAAACCTAATATTCTCCAATGGGATTTTCCCTGATAAACTTAAACTAGGATGCATAATACCGGTTTATAAGAAGGGAGATTCAAATGATTATAATAACTATAGACCTGTCAGTCTCTTGTCCAGCATTTCTAAAATTTTTGAACTTGCAATAAATGAACAATTAACTAATTTCTTTAATAGACATAGGTTGCTTTCATCGTGCCAGCATGGCTTTACTCAGGGTCTCAGTACGGAAACGGCCCTCTGTTCCTTTGTAAAATCAATTGTGGATGCTCTGGATAGGGGCTTGCTTGTGTCGGGTCTATTTATAGACTTCTCGCGGGCTTTTGACTGCGTAAACCATGTGATACTGTTAGAAAAAATGTATCGCTATGGTATCAGAGGTATTCCTTACAATCTAATAAAGTCCTACTTGGACAATCGGTATCAATTTGTAAAAATTAATAAAGTGGAAGGAAATACTAAGCGAATCTCTCAAGGAGTGCCCCAAGGGTCAATCTTGGGCCCGTTATTGTATCTAATTTTTGCCAATGACCTGAGTCAATATATCAGTACGGAAAATGTTAAGGTCGTCTGCTATGCAGATGATACTAATATCCTTATAACTGCGGATAATCAATCTACTCTGAAAGCAGAATGTGAAGATGTTTATAGTAAAGCACTCCTATGGACTGGAAAAATTTTTTTAAGACAAAATAAAGATAAAACAGTGTTAGTATGCTTTACGCTGTCTAGACATGTTGGGGATAGTGATTTTGAACTTTTTGAGGGTACTGTGGAGGAGCTTAGCTGTGGAAAAAGTACTAAGATGCTGGGCATAGGTCTGGATCATAGGCTGCAATGGGGTTTTCATGTTGATAATCTGTGTTCCAAACTACGTAGCACTTGTTATAGGCTTAATTTTTTATCTAAGCAATGTGGCTTTGTCACCCTTATGTCACTTTATTATGCTGACTTTCACAGCCATATTAGATATGGTATATTATGCTGGGGTAACTCCAGTCAAGTAAATAGGGTCTTTATTCTTCAAAAGTTTGCCATTAGAATAATATGCAAACTTCAACGCAGAGAAACATGTAGGCAAGCTTTCAGGCTAAACAAAATTTTAACAGTTTTTGATAAATATACTGGAGGCCTGTACATATGTGTATAGAAATAGGCACCTCTTCGAAAGCTGCCAAGTTAATCATAATTATAATACTAGGGGCCACTCTAGATTATTGCCACCGCCTCATCGTACAGCAGCCTACCAAAAAAGTTTCTATTTTAACTGTTTTAGGTTTTATAATGCTCTAGATGATAGTATAAAAGTAGCACCTAGTATCAGTATTTTTAAGAATAAAATAAAAAAAAAATTACTTCAGAGGATCTGTTATAGCCTCAGTGAATTCTTCTTGTAGTTTCTATCTTTTTAACCTCTGTAACTTTGTATTTGTAACCATTTTTCTTTTGACGTCTTTTCCAATTATTGTGACTGTGCATTTACCTGTTATTTTTGAATTGGAAAATAAACGATATTATTATTATTATTATTATTATTATTATTATTATTATTATTAACTCTTGTTTTTTTCTTATTTTTATTTCATGTATTAGGTAGGTACGTAATGTTTTACACTACTAATAAATGCCTAATTAGTCTAAATTTAAACTTTTATTGTTTCCTTTGTTTTTCTTTTACTGCCTAAAGCATCCTGCAAAATGGGCGATACACGATTTTGATTTGATTAGAACCACTATTGAATTGTAGAAGTTGTTGATTTAATGCCTGTTATGCCTCCCCAATTCTGTTTAATTGTGACATACAATCCTTTTCATTTCGTGAAAGGTGTAATCCTGTATTGGGTAATAAATGAAAAAATGCAGACGTTTGTTAGTCAAATTCTTTTATTTTTTTGTATACATACCTATGAATATATATCTTATTTTAATAAATTATCACAAATATAGACTTATAGTCCAACTATTTATTACAAACACCATTATAATTTAGGTCTAACAAATATATTAACTTTCAACGTAATACAACAGTAAGTATAAACGAAAATAAGATGGCAGTAAGTATTATATCGCAATGCCTTCAGTAGATTCGCAAAATGATATACAAAAAAGGGATTTTCCATAATTTCTTTCTTAGCTTTGTTATAGTTCATTTTATGTTTTGTGTTTTTCAAGATCATCTTACTATTTGTTACAGTGCATAACCACAGCTGTTCTTGAATATGCTTTATTAATATTCATCAATGAACCTAAACCATTTAAAAACCGAAATAGATAATAATGAAATAAAATTATCATATCATAAAATGCTTATTGTGAGAAGTTTGTTTGTTCAAATGGTGCGTATAGGAGGCACATATACTTGGTGTTCTGACCTGCTGATCTTCGAGAACAAAACTATCTCACTAATGTTGTGAGTAATCTCGTAAATTTTAAAAGAAAATAAAACTACATGGCAGTTTTATTTGCGCCAAAACTTGGAGAGTTTCTTGGCAAAAATATCACAAATGTTACTAAAACATCTTCAACACTACTTAATCTAGATCATAATTCAAAGAAATGTTGAGTATTTCATAAAGATCACAG
The DNA here is from genome assembly GCA_016904865.1 of Pissodes strobi. NCBI lineage: Eukaryota > Metazoa > Arthropoda > Insecta > Coleoptera > Curculionidae > Pissodes > Pissodes strobi. The sequence continues at coordinate 6,265 of JAEQML010071751.1, forward strand.
CTGTATTTGCAATAATGTGTTGCATACAGTTTTCTTGTGTAAGTTAGGATAATGAATATAATTTGTTTCATTCTGTTTGACGTAAAATGAAATACTCGACTTTGATAGAAGCTTTTAATACTACCACTACCCATGATTTATTGTCATCGATTGTGACTATATAATCAAATTGTTGCACAAATCAAGAAAAAAAAATACCACATAAAATTACATGCTTAGTCAATGGTTGTGATTTGAAATCATTGTCACCATCGATGTTCAATAAATTATTATATTTAGAGGTAATCATATAAATACATTAATCATAGTTTTCATTAGTTTATTACAAGTTACCTTAGATAAAATATAGCTGCTTTTTAGCTTTCGGGTTAGTACATTGTTACTTATTAATTTGCTAAGCTGCATCAACTAGCTAGAGGTTGTACATCGCCCTCTCTTGCTTTTCTGTAATACTAATAAAGAATATTATGTTAGGACGTTTAAAAATATCACGGTTGTGCTCTATATAAGAGCCCTACATACTATACAACAAAAATGCCTCGAAATTCAAACAGAACAACCAAGATTAAGTTTTAAAAAATGGGGGCTTTCAATTGAATTGCTTTCGGACGTTTCACTTTCGATGGCATGATCGTTTTCTAGGAAAATTTCCAGATTTTGTCTAAACACAAACCACGATGATTGCTTAGGCATATTAACATCGCAGATAGTGAGATATCGAATGATGTAGAAACAAAATTGAAAGTAAGATCGACTGATTAAATAGCAACTATTTGAACATGATTTTCAATTTAAGGTTAATAGTGTCACTTAAAAAACACTGAAAGTATTTTTGTGCAAATTGACTTGATTACGAGTGAAACCACATCAAACAAATATATCTAAAATATTCAGAAATAAATCCAAGTACACACCACATCAAAAAACGAAGCCGATGAAGACATAATTAATGTGCAAGATTAGTTTTTAGCCCATAGTGTAATGTCGAAAACTATTTGAATTTTTAATAATCATTAATTTCATGGTGTTTAGCTAAAAATTTAGACAATTTTCGTAATTGAAAACCTGATACAAAACCAAAAAATATATTTACTTGGATTCGCTGTGGTTCCTTCTTTTATTTTCTAATTTACAGACGATGATGATTTCGTCACCGGACCGGATGTTGTAACTGAACAGTCGTTTCGACGGGAATCTCATCGATTCAGGACCCTAAACATAAATATATATGATATGTATAGACAAATTCATGACTATTATAATAATTACTAGATATAGTAATAGGGCTAAAATATTCAAATTTTAAAACATGCTTGTTGATTTCTGCTGCTACATACTTAATTCCAAAAATATTAGCCTGTACTAGGACTTTTCACGCCCCCAAAACACGAAGGCCTTTCTTTACCTGAGTGTCTCTGAGATCCTGATCGACATAGAACAGCCTCATCTTGGAAGCAGGAAAGCCGGCAAACCCTTCCAGTCGCGTTTTCAAGTCGCTTACGGTGCGGTAGATGTCGACCGACCTCACCTCGCTGTTCGAGCCGCACGTGAAAGTGATCTTGACGCGCTTTTCCGGCCTGAGATCGACGTTGACCAGCGGATCGAGTTTACCGTGGATTTGGACAAGGTCGGAGTACCTAAAATGATATTTATTTTATATTTAATGGGGAGTGCCTGTAAATTTTATAAATATTCGGCTATGTTTGACAGTACACAACCTCAATTATACCGCACAGAGCAGGTGAAACCATAGCCGTTAGTAGCGACATTTTATAATAATTATCAATTTACCCTAAAACGTCGCACTTTTATATCATTTACTCCATTAAAAAAATAATTGGGGAAAGAAAAGCCATGTATGCTATATCTACCTCTCTGGGCGGTCACTCTCAGGCTTATCCATATAGTAGCGTATAAAGGCCCTTTCGGCATCCTCTCTTTCATCCACTGATATGGCACCACCGCCGTTCAGTGTCTGGACGTTAGGCAATCGCGCAATTAGGAGCTGTCGCCTCTCGTGTTCAGTGTATTCGTTGCCTTCCCAAAGAGGGCATCCCTGAAAATGTAGAACTACATACATACTGTAGAATATTTTCTGATGTTCCCTGATGTGTGATTAAATGCTTATTATACTAAAAAATTATTACAATTATTATTGTTGAAAATTTTCTTAACCATTTTTTTATATATTGTTGAATTTTTCATTGAGTGAAGTCAAAAGAGACGAATTTGTTCTCAATTTCATTTCTATTAATAAGGGTGACCCTCTTCACTCTTAGGTTCGCAAAACCAAGAATCCTAAATCAAGGCAGTTCAACAGTACTCGGAAAAGGGAACGTATCGATTATTCACCAAGATTTGTGTTCCGTAGGAAACTGTCTTGATGAGCTGCAGGTTTTTCTAGATAGTCAACAAGAATACATTATCTTTTGTGCTTCAGAGCACTGGAAATCGCAAGAGGCACTACCAAGTTATAAAATCATGAACTTCGATATGGTTTCCTCTTTTTGCAGAGAAGAGGGACAGTTTGGGGGCGAAGCTGTATTTTGCAGGAATGACTTGAAGTGGAGAGCAAGAGATGATATCCAAGAACTCTCGTTACAGGGCATGTTGGAATGCGCAGCAATGGAGGTCAGCATTGGCGACAACACACTCATTTGCGCATGTATGTATCGATCACCTAGCAGTAGCACTGATCAGTTTTTACACAATTTGGAAGCAGTTTTGAATAAACTAATAAATAACCCATTAAACTTAGTTTTTATCGCTGGAGACTTTAATCTAGATTTACATTTACAAAACAGAGATTCACTAAATTTTCTTTCTCTAATGCAGAGAGTTTTGATTTAAAACCTACAATTTCAGATATCACCAGGTCTTCTCAAGGGGCAGGCAGCTGTATTGATAACATTTTCACCAACAAATGTGACTGGAGTTCTTATGCATTTATTTATTTACTTATGTACGTATATTATACTTAACAGAAATATTACAAGAATAAATCCTATTACTAAGTATAAGAAAAACAAAAAATATGTAAGTATACAACTAACTTCAACTAAATAATTCTTGTTACCCATATAAACTTAAAGTAATATATTAACAATAGAAAGAAATTTATGATAACTTAAACCAAAAATATCTATTTCACCTTGAATGCCATTATATAAGTTACAAATTCTGTATAAAGGTGATCCTAGTTGCCTGTTATTGATTGCTACATAAGAAATGTAAAAAGTAAGAGGGTTTCTTGTGTGATAACCTGGTATATTAAAGGGCACTGTTGATAAAAATGTAGGATTATTTGAAATACCATTTACAGCCTTAAATAAAAACAACAGACAAGAAAACTTCCTTCTCTTTTCCAAGGAATCCAATCTATACCTGTTACGAAGCAAAGAAGAGGAGATGGTGAAGTCATATATTCCTGTTTCCCTAAAATAGATGTATCTTGCCATCTTGTTTTGTGCTCTTTCAAGTAGGTACTTATTACATTCATAGTAAGGACTCCAAATAATAGTTGCATACTCTAAAATACTACGCACAAATGACAAATAAAGAATTCTTATACAATCAGGCTTTTTTAAATCCTTTGCACTTCTAATTACAAAACCATACATTTTACAAGCCCTATTTACCACATCTTCTATGTGAGCATTAAAGGTTAACTTAGTATCAAAAATTACTTCTAAATCCCTCATTTGTGATACACGTGTCAAGATATTATTTTGCATAGTGTAATCATTTGATATAGGAACCAACTTTCTAGTGAAACTTATAATTGTGCATTTATTAATGTTAAAATATAGTTTATTTTCTATGGACCAATTGACTAAGTTATTTAAATCATCTTGCAAAATTACACAGTCATTTAAGCCCTTAATTTCATAATAAATTTTTAGGTCATCAGCATAAAGCAAATATGATGCATTTTTAATAACTTTTGTAATACTATTTATATATAGCAAGAATAATAGTGGTCCCAGGTTAGATCCCTGTGGAATCCCCGATGTTGGTTCAAAAATTTTCGATTTATAACCCCTTATGCTTACACTATGCTGCCTATGAGAAAGATATGTTTCTAGGAATTTAATTAAATTATAGTGAAGTCCATATTCTTTTTCTAATTTTTCAAACAATAATGTAAATGAAACTCTATCAAAGGCTTTTGCAAAGTCCGTATACACAACATCCATTTGACTATGAGCATTTAAAACATTGGAGATGCTTTGCGTTATTATTATTAAATTAGTTACTGTAGATCTATTTTTTACGAAACCGTGTTGAAAGATTGAGAGACTATGTTGAACAGATGAATAAATATATTTATAAATTATTGACTCGAAAAATTTTGATGGTGTTGACAAAACTGCAATGGGACGATAGTTAGTAATTTCTGATTTATCTCCTTTCTTTTTGAATACTGGACACACTTTAGCTCTCTTTCATTCATCTGGAAATGTATTAGTTTTGAGACTTAAATTAAATAAGTAACACAAAGGCTCCGCAATTATATCTTTTAAACCTTTAACTATATAAGATGGCATGTTGTCAGGTCCAAAAGCTTTACCAACTTTTAATTTTGCAATGGATTCACGTACGTCTGCAACATCAATAGACGCAATTGCCACCGTTGAGAAGTTAATGTTTTTCATAACACTATTGCTATTCACATCTTGTTGGTAAACGTTCGCGAAATAGTCTGCAAATGCATCACAAACTTGTTCACCACCCTTACATTCCATGCCATTAAGAAACATTTTATTGGGGATATATAATGAGCCCTTTCTAGAATTAACATAGGTCCAAAAAGACTTTGGATCCATGCCTATATTCTCTTGAATGGTGTTAAGATACGCTGTTTCTGCAATTTTTATTTCATGTTTTAATTCAGTTCTTATTTTCTTAAATTGCAAATCTCTTGCTACATTCTATGCTGGGGTCGAAACCTGCTCTGATGACGAGTTCTGTTGTGAAAATTCTGGGAAATACCACTTCCAGACTTCTTGTGAAATCCTCTGCCTCGAAAAATGAATGGCTTAATAATAACATTCACAGGCCAAATATTGCAGTCCAAAATGGCCATTTCAAGTTCAGGTGCAACTGCTATCTTAAATGAGCTCCTGTGGTCATGGCGAGTTAATTTTTCGCAACTGAGAATTGCAATATGATGATGCACATTTAAATGGCTTTTAATTTGTTCTTCATTGCAATCCTTAGACAGATTACCCAAATAAAACCATTTATGATCCTCGGCCGCTGTTATTAGGGTTCCCTGACTTGTACCTCTCACTGTTCTTCTTGAGTTCACTAAAGAAGATGCTGACCCAGCCAAATCTGAATCCACTGTACTTGCGGGTGTCAAAGAATCCTTCGCTTTCTGTTGCTCCTCTGATCTTTCGTTTATCGGTTGAACGTTCTTTGTTAGTAATCTGACCAAATCCTTATTACTACTAATTATTGCCTGAGCAATATTTTCAAATTTACCAGTTAGTAATGATGACCGATTGTTTAGTTCTTCATGCAGAATATTACTTAGAGACTCAACATCGTCCTTCTGACTCCTCGAAATACCCTGACTTGGTCCAGCCTCTGTTACATTACCATTCTGCTTCTTTAAATCTTAGACTTCATCCTCTAACTCCTGGACTTTTACTTGCAGTATTATTATTTTAGAGTTAGCTGCCTCTAATGTTTCTTGGCTTTTAGTATATTTATCTTCTATAGATTTTACTGTGCTTACTAGCTTTTGAATTATCTTATTTTGACCTTCATACTCCTTCACTAAGCCTTTAGTAATCAATGCGGCGGCAAACTCTGTTTATTTTTGCTTTATTAGCTTGAGCCATACAAGCCGGATGAAAAAATCCACTACATTTTAAGCACTCTATCTTGTTTGCTACATATTATTTGTGTGTGTAGTTGAAAATAACATATCAGATCATAATGCTCAGGTATTATGTTTCTCGGAAGTAAATGTGAATGAAAGAAAATCTGTGTATAAAAGGTTTTTTAGTGCAGAAAGTATGGAATGTTTTAGAGAGACTGTTTCTAGGGAATCATGGTTGTCAGTGTATGAACATCATGCTCGTGATGTTGAGAATCAGTGGAGTATCTTTATGTCTATATTAATACCAATATTTGAAATGAGTTTCCCTAAAAAGCTTGTTAGGACAGGTAACAAAAAGAAACAAAATAAATTTGTATAATACGCCTGAAGTAGTAGAATGTAAAGAGAGATTGGATTTATTGTTGGTACTTTCAAGTGTTTGCAATGAACATAAGGAATTATATAAAGGGGCTAAAGAACAGTATAATGAAGCTCTAAGGGTAGCTGGAGAGGATTCCTATATAGATAAAATAAATGACTCGGATAACAAAGGTAAATGTGTGTGGCAAACAGTTGATACTCTAAAACTAATAAAAATATTACAAGGAAGGATTTAGGGTTAAATATTGACCCTCAGAGGGCCGCTAATGGTTTTGATAACTTGTTCAGAAGTGCTGTTGACAGTCTAAAAACTAAACAGAAAACACCGTTCTCTAGTTCAATACCTAATAACATTCGGTCGATTTTTAAAGAACCCGTATCATCCGATGAGTTGTTGAGTATCATAAAAGATCTAAAAAATAAAATGAGTAGTGGGTATGACGAGATACCAATTTCTCTTATAAAATTTTACGCTCAAGAATTACTTGATCCCCTGTTATACAGGTTGTCCGGAAATAGCATCGCCAAATTACAGAGGGTGATTCTACATAAGAAAACATGAACATTTTTTCCTATGAACATTGGTCCGAAAATGCATAATTTCCAAGATACAGGGTGTCAAACTTTTTATAAAAAATCAGTTTTTTGTTAATATTTTAAATATGATTTTACTGATTTTGTTGAAATTTGGCAGGGTTATCTGTAGTAATAAGGGGCATATTTAGCCTTAATTAGATTAAAAATATAAAGTCCAGTGGCGTCCCACAGGGCATCATACCGAATATTATTGACAGAAAAAGTATGCGCCGCTGACTTTTTCAAACACTTTATGTTTTTTTTCATATTAAGCAACTAAAAATACAATATTTTTGATTCTCGAGTTGTTTTCGTATCTTGCGTCGTTTTCGATAAAAAAAAGTAAATACCGGTTTATTACATTTCCAAACTTTTTTGATAAAATCGATATTTTTATTTATATCTTAAATATGCTTTTACCGATTTTGTTGAAATTTAATAGGGTTATCTATAGTAATAGGCGGCTCATTTAGCCTTTATTAGATTAAAATAATAATGTCCAGAGGCGTCCCGGGGGGCATCATACCGAATATTATTGACAGAGAAATGTGCGCCACTGACTCTTTTAAACATTTTATATTTTTTTCGTATTAAGCAACTAAAAATGCAACATTTTTGTTTCTTAATTTGTTTTCGTATCTTGCTTCGTTTTCGAGAAAAAAAATAAAACCAGTTTATTACAGCGTTTGATGTAGAATTTGGTGCCCTAAAGAAATGTAATAAACTGGTTTTTATTTTTTTTCTCGAAAACGAAGCAAGATACGAAAACAATTCAAGAAACAAAAATGTTGTATTTTTAGCTGCTTAATACGACATAAAATATAAAATGTTTAAAAGAGTCAGTGGCGCACATTTCTTTGTCAATAATATTCGGTATGATGTCCCCCGGGACGCCACTGGACATTATATTCTTAATCTAGTAAAGGCTAAATGAGCCGCCTATTACTACAGATAACCCTATTAAATTTCACCAAAATCGGTAAAAGCATATTTAAGAAATAAATAAAAATATCGATTTTATCGTTGGAAATGTAATAAACCGGTTTTTACTTTTTTTATCGAAAATGACGCAAGATACGAAAACAACTCGAGAATCAAAAATATTGTATTTTTAGTTACTTAATACGAAGAAAATATAAAATGTTTGAAAAAGTCAGCGGCGCACACTTTTTTTGTCAATAATATTCGGTATGATGCCCTCCGGGACGCCACTGGACTTTATATTTTTAATCTAATTAAGGCTAAATAAGCCCCTTATTACTACAGATAACCCTGCCAAATTTCAACAAAATCAGTAAAATCATACTTAAGATATTAACAAAAAATTTATTTTTTATAAAACGTATTAACAAAAAACTGATTTTTTATAAAACGTATCTTAGAAGCTATGCATTTTCGGACCCATGTTCATATGAAAAAATTTTCATGTTTTCTTATGTAGAATCACCCTCTGTAATTTGGCGATGCTATTTCCGGACACCCTGTATATAATTATCAACTCATTGAATTTCGGGATATTTCCTAATCAATTAAAAATAGCTCTAATTAAACCCATCCCAAAAAAGGGCGATCCAACTTTAACTGAAAATTATAGGCCCATAAGTTTATTGCCATCAATGTCTAAAATCTTTGAGATGGTCATGTACATACAGAAGAATAATGAATAATTTTGTGATGAATAATCTATTAAGTGAGTCACAACATGGATATGTGAAGGGAAAGGGCGTTGAAACGGCAGTCTTTGAATTTGTACGGGGTATGATTGGAGGTCTGGAACAAAGGGCATGTGTGTCGAGAGCATTTCTGGACCTCTCAAAAGCGTATGATTGTGTCGAGCATGAGATCGTGTTGGAGAAGTTGAGTCAATATGGAATAAGGAATTCCGCACTGCAATTGTGTAAGTCATACTTGGCAGACGGAAAGCAGAAGCTTGAAATATTGTGTGAGGGATCTAAGTATCACTCTGGTGTTGCCCGAATTCATATGGGATACCACAGGGTAGTATAATTGGCTCGCTGATGTTTATTATTTTTATAAATTATATTTTTCCTACAATAAAAAACACTGATTTTTGTCAAGTAATGAATTACGCTGATGACACCAACCTTATAATATCAGCAACACTCTGTATGATGTGGAAAATTGGTTTTCTGAAAATGCTCTTATCTTAAATAATAATGAATCAAATTTAGTTGTTTTTGGGTCAAGAGGGATATTGGAAAACTTAGGATTTTTGCAAATTCTTAGGTATAATTGTGAATCAGACTTTGAATTGGAGTAAAGAAATATTATGTTAGTAACAAATTGTCTTCAGCTACTTATGTTTTACATGTAATAAAAAGATACTTAACTCGTGATATCTTAAAATCAGTTTATTATGCGTATTTTTACTCCATCCTCAGATTTGGAATACTGTTTTGGCGATCAGGGGTGGGGGTTGATGGAGTGCTTATAATCCAAAAGAGGGCAGAAGGGTAATGTTAGGTTTGTTAAGTGTGGAATCATGCAGAACAAGGTTTAAACTATTAAATCTGTACACTCTGATTGGCGTATATATTTATGAAGTGCTGTTATTTTTTTTATAAACATAGAGAGTACTATGATCCTTTTTAAAAAAAAAACATATACAATATGACACAAGAGCTTTAAGTTACAATATTCCTGCTCATATACTGTTCCTATTTAAGAGATGTCCACTATATAATAGTGTTATTTTTTATAACAAAATACCAAATCAAATTAAAGCTCTGCTATTGGGTACCCATAAGGAATATAAAAGGACTATTTTTGAATATTTAGTTAATTTGGAACCATACAACATCGAGGAATTTTTAAATTCATAGGATGGTGCAGTGGTGATCGATATGTGTATGCACTTTGTGGGTGTCTGCCTA
>JAEQML010071761.1:0-15941 GCA_016904865.1 Pissodes strobi
TCTTAAAAATGTATGTAGGGTGGGGCGTAGTCTAGTTAATTATTAGGCCGCGCAAAATGTTTAACTACAACACTGGTTTGATTTTTTAAGGGCCATGGTCCAAAAATGTTTAATGTTTTCATATTTACAGGGTGTCCCGTTAAAGCAGCACAAATTATGTAAATTTTGTTATTTTAAATGGGACACTCTATTTAAATTTTTGTTTTCTGCATAAGAATTTCTTTAAAAATAATTAAGGTGTGACCATAAAATTCTCAATGGTTTTCGAGTTAGCTTTAATGTAATTTTGCTTCCATAAACTAGAAATAATGTAGAAATTAGCTCCAAACACGATTTATTACGATTAAATATAAGCTTATCTTCCAAGATATCAAATCACACTCTGCTTTTTCCAACAAATATAATGTTAACAAATTCTTAATCTTATAATATTCACAGTAGAGGTGCTGACATTATTGTCCTAAGCAGCCTCGCATCGGCAGAAACAGTGGCAGGGAATCATATGAGCTAACACGGCCTTCCTGACAAAGAGGCGTCCTCGCACCTTCCTTCTTACAAAGATTGATGCTATGAAAATAAAAGAAAAGCAAAACAAAGGACAGAATAAACAGGTTGTCGTCAAATGTCAAATAGTCATGTAATTGTACAGCTTGATTTTAAATGTTATTATTTGGCCATTTCATTGAGGTTTGTTAGGAACCCCACAGCCTAAATTCTTTCAAGTAATTTTTGCTTGCACACAAATTTGGGCATCATATTGTCGAAAAACTTTAGCCTGAACATAATTTTAGAGATCTTATATAGCCCAAATATCATTTCTGGAGATCTGTACCTAAATTTTAGTTCTATGATATTGTTTATCAAATCCAACCCTGTAAATCTTGCAACCTTTGCCTAATAATATTTACACAAACCTTATTTACTTAGCCCAAATCTGCAAATTTAGGAACCTTTGCCTGATCTTAAGCAGGGACGTTAAGTAACTAGCCCAAAAATATTAAATTTGGGGACCTTTGCCTGAACTTAATCAGGGACCTTATTTACCTAGCCCAAACTTTTAAATTTGGGAACCTTTTAAAATAGCCTGATATAGCAACATAGGCTGGTGTATCAGGGACCTAAAAAATAAAGTAAAAAAAAACAAAATCAATTTATGCCTGTGAAGCAGGGACCTTCAAACACAGCTTGTCATAACAGAGACCTTCAAAAATTAGCCTGGTGTACCAGGGACCTCAAATTTAAGGTGAATTCGTACCTAACAGCTGTTATCTGATGGGTTCTGGATTAATAACGCAACATTGTAAAAAGTACTTAATACAGCGATTTCAGGTTCGCCAACCTAAGAAAAATTATTCTGGATTAATGGCCCTCTGAGATGGAAAATAATAAATGCATGGATTAATATACTGTTTTGCAAATTTAACCCAATTTTAGGTAACTAGTGAGTATATTTAAAAGATATTTAACAAAGTAATGTGTCAATCTCAACTCACTTTTTCGTAAGCTATACTCATAATTTAGTTAAATTAAATCATATTTGAGTTATTTAAGTGTAAGTAGATAGATACGTATTAAATAAGCTGTGCCTATATATGTTACGGCACGTATATAGATGGTGGGATACCTATAATGATGACTGATTACCTAGATTACGTATTAGGTATATACTTATTTTTACGGTTAGCAAAATATTCAAAGTCAAATCTATATTATGTATAACAGCATGAGAATAAACTATAAAGCCTATACAGCAGTGTTAAAAAGCAAAATGGTGTCCTAACTAACAAACATATATATAAAGTAGGTAGGTAGTATTTTACTTATCGGTCTCTGTTATGAAATTATAATCCAATTCATTTTTAAAGTAGCTACACCACGCTTTTTTCAGTTTAAACTGTAGTTTAAATATAATTTTTTCCATTTTCCAGCATCAGTCATAACTAGCATGACTCGCAATTTTCGGCCGCCTCTCTAGGATCAACCCAACAACCGATGGCAGGGCAGAGTCCGGCAGAGCACGTGTATCATTCGTGCATAAATCTGCTTGATATGATTTACACTAACACATAATAATTATTTGCCACTTTAATACTAGAAATTTGATCGCGCCTCGGTTCCTACGTCTGCACCTGCCAGTGTGATGTGTCTTAACTAGAAATACGCATAGAATGTCTACGATTAGAAGGGAAGGGATTGAATCACACAAAATTTAGTTTAAAAACCAACTAATTACCTTTTCATGAGCGTATATTACGCAAGTACAGGTATTTTTTGGCAACTAACACAGTAATATGTTAAATTCACTCATTTTTTATTCATTTTAATGGGCTCATTCAAAATTTCACTAAAACTGCAAGTAACTGAATAATTTTCTTAGTTTTACTCAAGGCAATTTTTTACAGTGCATAGTTCCATGTCACTTAGATCGCTATTGGTTTTGGGTCCGATCGTCTAAAACACGAACAGTTTTCGTGTTTGGCATTTTTTTGTTACTCATGCTTCGCACAGAAATTTTAATAGAACACAAATTATTGTATTCATTAAAATACGAAATATTGTGCCCCTGTAGATTTTCGCCATTTTGCACTCTTTTTGAGTAACAAACGCTTTTAAAGTTATTACGGAGAAATACCGTGATGAAGGACGAAACGTTAAAGCAATGTTGGCTCAGTTGTAACCGCGTCGGCCCCGACGGTCGTGGGTTGTTTTTTTTTTATTATTATTTAATTCTTAATTTTAAGGTGAAAAATTTTAATGATTTACAGAAAGATAAACTTTTTGTCTTGATGACATTGACTTTTCGCATAATCGAAAATGCTAGTAATTTACAGTCGCATTATGTGGTGTTTCTTAATTTTGGCCACGGTTCTAGCGTGGCAATAAACTACTGACCACTGGATTGCTAGATCTATATAAGAGGTGGATCAACACCCCCCGAATCATGCTAGTTGTTATTATTAGACCTTTTTTCATCAAAGTGCTTTGTAGGCAAACTAAACACATTTTCCTAAAAACAAAAATAAAAAAATATATTCTCGAAATATCATATAGAAATGTTTTTATATATACAGAAAACAATCTATTGCCTATATGGTTCTCTTCTTAAAAACACTGGATTGAGGATCTCTAAAATATCGCCAACTTTAACAATACTTCGGTCCCTGATCCTCAGGGAAGTTAAAGTATGTATCTTTCTGGACTAAGAATGAAAGAAGAAAAGAAGACTTTCTTTTTTCTTAAAAATGTCACCAAACGCTTTCAGGAACTTGGTCATATTTCTCCATAATATTTGAGGTGCAAAGAATTTTCTGTTGGAACTTTTACTACAACGAATTCTTCCATATCAATATTAAGAACTTTCAGATTTTTCTCATCTCATTCGACTTTTCTTCATCAAAGTGCTCTGCAGGAACTTTTCTTTAAAAAATATTCTCCAAACAACATGTTATATAAGAGTTTTTTTATTACGCATGCATCATAATCAACGATTATCGCACGCTGCAGCGTGCTTAAAATGATGTTTATGATGCGCCTACTTTTTAAAGCTTGCTATAGAAACATTTGATCATGTCAAATGTGACAGATTAATATATTCGTCAATATATCCCTTAAGTTTAATATTTAAAACATTTTTGAGATTATGATGCATTCGTAATAAAAAATAGCGTATGATATACGTGTATAAGAGGCCTTTAAAGCCCTTGCGACTTACAAAACACTCCGCTACGCGTCGTGTTTTGAAATATGTCGCGCGTGCTTTAAAGGCCCTCTTATACACTTATATCATAATATACTATTATATGTACATGAAACAGTTTATTATTCTAGATTGAAATTTGGCATGTTAGAAAACCAATATCGTTCTCTTCTTAAAGGCATTAGTTGGAGGATATCTAAAAAAGCGCCATCTATAACAATGCTTCGGTTAATAACGTCAGGGAAGTGAAAATATATATTTTTCTTGACCCATAGAATTTTCTATTGAAACTTTTACTACGACGAATTCTTCTATATCAATGCTAAGGCCCTCCAGATTTTTTATGCAATTGGTTATCATTGGACTTTCGATCATCAAAGTACTCTGTGGGCAAACTTAAAAACATTTTCTTAAAAACAAAAAATATGTATTCTCCAAACAACATATTACATAAGCGTTTTTATATGTATATGAAACAATTTATTATTCCAGATTAAAATTTGGCATGTTAGAAAACAAATATGGTTCTATTTTTAAAGGCATTGGGTTGAGAATCTCGAAAATATCGCCATCTTCAACAATACTTCGGTCATGAACCTCAGAGAAGTGAAAATATATATCTTTCTTGACCAAGACAGAAAAAAGAAAATAAAAATTAAAAGTTTTCAGGAATTTGATCATATTTCTCCATAACTTTGACAGCATAATATTTGATGTGTAAAAATTTTCTACTGGAAATTTTATTAGGACGAATTTTCCCACATCGGTGTTCAGGACCAAAGACATTTAACCTGAAGAGACGGGACAAATGGTTCTTTGCTTTCCCCCAACATTGAGGCACATTCTATGGTCGATAGCTGTAGCGTTGCCAAATTTTAAGTTTACAAGTTACTGTACATACTTTTTTCATATTAAATTATAACACCAAATACTTATTTTCCCCATTTTTGATTCATCAAAAACCGGTTCTGAAGTTCTTACATGTCAATCTGGCAATGCCGCTTCCCTTGGTTCCGCCTTGTTTTACCCCCAAAATATTTATAGTATGCACGTAGTAAAAGTAACTGCACCAATAGATTGAGAGCATTGGAGGTCGACGACCGACGGCTCTTCCCCATTCGAAGTACACTAACTTGGTAACGTTTCAAAACCAGTGAAGGCACTGCTGTAAATATGTTTATCTACTTTAATTATATTATATACCTACCTAATACGGGTTAGCTTTATAGAAATACCCTAACAATTTACTGGTTTAGCAAATCTAAATAAACCAATTACAATTGCCAATACTCTAGATTTAATCTTTTTTTTCTAGATATACCAGTTTATTTAGGAGATTTTTTCAGTGATAGTAGCATTTATAATGAAATGAAAATGTATTTTTAATAGGTATTTAATAGAAGAAAATAGTTATTAAGCTACTTTTTAAATATGTCATTAACCAGATATTTGTCATATTTATATGTTTTTAAATAAAATTTGTATGCTTCAGTTCCTTTTTATTTGTCTCAAAAATAATGATAAGCAATTTATTTTTATGCTAGCAGTGGTATGATTTAATTTTTCGTTTAACCATTGAGAGCAGCAAACGCTATGTGTCATAAAAACGTTTAAATCGGGATAAAATTGCGTATTTTTGGTATCTCATAAATTTCGTGTTCAAATTTGAAATTATTCAGGAAATAAGTTTTCGGAAATTTTATTTCATTATTAGCTGCTGTATAGTATATTATGCAATGACCATTCATTGCTAATGTAAGTTGAATATACTTTTTTCTACGACTACCCTGAAAATAGACAAAAACGCACTAACAACTGCTCTTGAAAACTGGACATTTCACACGCTTATTCGGGTATTTAGATTAAAGGGCTTCGTCTCCGTTTTAGAGCTTCGCCCTCAAAGGTCCCATTACCAGATCTCAAAAAAAGGGGGCCCAATTATAGGGTTCCACCTCCCGGGAGCCCCTTTTTGCAAAACTGTAGAAAATGGAACTCTTATACCAGGGGCCCCCTTTTAAGACTTGGGGCCCCATTTTAGGGCTTCGCCCCCGGGGGCTCCATTGCTAAATCTGTAAAAATGGAACTCCCGTACCATAGGCCCCATTCTAGGGTTTCGCCCCCCGAGGCCTCATTTTAGGGCTTCGCCCTCGGAGCCTCTTTTTCAAAATATTTGGAAAATAGGGACCCCGCTCCAGTGGCCCCATTTTAGGACTGTGCCCTTAGTTATAGTTTAGCGAGAATCTCTTACTCACGTAGCTTCTTTCATTAGGAATAAAATTTTCTGATAAATCAATAGTAAAAATAATGTTTCCCATATAACATGTAATTTTCTACCACACTCCCAGTGGGGCACCCTGTATGTAGCAGTCGTAGAAAAAGTATAATGTGCTACACGTGGTGAAAAGACTTTTTACACTCATGAGACTTTATGACACTCGCTTACGGCTCGTGTCACCAAACTGTCTCATTCGTGTGAAAAGTCTTATTTTCAGCACTTGTTGCACAATATACTATTTCTATTTTGGTATCATAAAGAAGTCTTTTCGATACGCAAAGTAGTGTCGAAAAGAAGCTCTTTTCGACACTATTTTTGATGACTGGTTGCTATGATATTAACAAAATTGTGCAATGTCAAAGCTCACTAGCAAAAATTTCGACACCGTTTTGAATGGGATTCCTAATAATACAGACGTCAAAAGTGACAAGATGGCCGTTCAACTTTTGATCGCGACTTGAATAAATTAATGTTTTTCATTAAAAAACGTGCAAAATAGCACTCTTGGCCCAATTTTGTTTGGTTTCAAATGGACGTTTTAAAGCCTGAATTTGTGCGACGCAACGTGTAGCTTTTTTATATTTCGTGAGTGATTTCCTATAAATATTTTTTATAAACTTTATATCAAAGTAACGATGGTCTTACGGTGTGAGGTATGCAAATTCTCCAGCTATTATCATCCGAATCTGAGTTTCCACAAGTAAGTAAAAGTAAATGAAACACAGTAGTACAGTGGGCACCATTTTGTGATGTGATTAATTAATATTTTATAATACTTCCCTATGTATGTGATATTACTGGATAATCTGATTTGTTTGCAGTCATTTACCAACCTCTATTAAATCATTTTTGAAGTGAATACTTCTTTGGTTTCATGGCAGTGGTTTTGCAAGGACACGGAAAAATTTCGTGACACAGCAAAATAACTATTTTATGTTAACTAACCTTCAGAACCCATATCTAACCCAAACTAAGTCAATCTAACCCACACACTATAAATAAAAGTTAAATATATTTTAAATAATGCACCAGAATAAATACCATCATTTCAAATTAAACGTATTTACTTTATTGAAATTATTGTTATGATGGACTCACATTTTCAAAGTCTACGTCTATGAACTGTCCTTGCTTGCGTTCAGGCGGGGGCGGGCAATACTACATTTAGTAGTGGGGACGAAGTTTGACAAAAGTTTGTACACGATACATTTGTTTTGTTGATATTTTTGCAGGATTTCGGATTTTTATGAATGAGTTGTCGGGTCTCTTTAGATTAAATGTTTTTGTTCAGGACTTTCAGATTTTTCTCCAGATATAGGATGGTCCTGCTTGAAGGAGATCAGTTTCATTTATATTAAAATTAGTTTTTTGCATTTTTCCTTCAAGAACACTTAATGGTTCAACGTCCGCACTTCAACATCATCCTCGACATCTACCAATCTTGCTCATTTTCAGCTTTAACGTTGAAGCGCTCTCTTCTAGTATTCGTTTTAGGTTTAAGCATTGATAATGTTTGAAAAAAATCTAATAGACTCAAGACTGTTTGAAAGCCATGAATTTTTCTCGGAATAATTATGGTCCTGATCTAGAACCTGATGTGGATCGAAAGAGGGTATTTCGCGAGCTTTAAAACCTGACAGGATAGTTTTTCAGAAGTGGCTCCGATTCTATTCAAGGCAGTTTTTAACATGGTGAAATCGGATATTTGGAAGGGTCCTAATTTTTGAGTCTCCAACACTTTTTAGGGGATAGAAGAAGGCGACTTCAAGAGGAAAGTTTCCAGGAAATAAAACAAATTTAATGTCATTTTCTCCGCACTTCTGGATGATAACAAGTTATCGCCAATCATAATTTTCTTTATTTGTTTAGATTGTTTTGACTCAACTGTGCTAATTCCTGACAAAGAAGCACTGATGATGGCCTAAGGCCGAAAGCGCTCTGCATTGTAATATAAAAAAATTGCAAGAAATACAAGTCTTTTCAATTCAATCTAAGTACTTTTAGTCTCTGGGTTGACTCGTCAAGTTTGTATTTACATATTGCTAGTTAATAAATTCATATAATTGTGTTAAACAATGAGATTTTATTCCAAAAAGACAAGTCGACCTATGGAAACAAAGGAAAACGAGAAGGTATTGTTTTTCTGCGATGCTTTGCGTATGTGTTAAGTCGTACCGAAACATGTACGTCACCGAGTTCTGGAATATTTACCTGATTTAATCAGATTATACCAATTCTCAATTAGATTCTTGTCCTAGATGCTTAAGAATGATATTTTACGTCTTATTTTCAAGTTAAAGAATTAGCAAATTAATTAATATATTTTTATACTGAAAATATTATACCAAAATTTCAATGATTCTCAGTGGAATACTGTAGAGTATTGTACTTCTGAACATTCATGGTATTCAATATTAAACAGGATATATTGCTCAGAATCAGCTGACTCAGATTCTTTATTGCGAGCTTATACACGTGGATATTATTAATGTTGAATATGTACAAAAATTAGGGCTTTTCCTGAAATTAGTTGCAATTATTAATTTAGAACTTTTGGAAGGTTTAATACCTTAATCAGAACGTAGTGGTTCGACTTGCATACATCTTTCAATACAAATTCTTCATGCAGGATTAAGAACATTAATCTATTATATGATTATATATATGTTTTTACAATAATAAATATTTTTCCCAAACTAATTAAATTTAATTTACTTATATTTGAAAATAGATACATATTGCCAAAGATAATATTTAGACTCCGTATATCTTGAGATTATGTAGAAAAAGATTTAGATTTCATGAGGACATAAAGTTATTATTTTCTAATTTTAAAATATTTACTACGGTATCAAAGTGGATGGTGTGTGTTTGAAACCGCGTCGAGATCTGGAAATCAGCAAGAATCTAGAGAAGGAGGAAAAAGATGAACTACAGCATCACCTGGGATTTCCCGAAAAATTTCGTGATGGATGGTGCGATACAAATTTCTACATTGAAGAAGACATCTATGTAAGCTGCAAGTATGAAGAGTAATGCAGCAGGTACTTAACTACTAAAGATTGCATTTCTTGGAATTGGTGCCACTTGATTTAATTTTAGCATATAAGTACAATTTGTGCTATTTTGGTTGTAAACTAGACTAAGAAATAAAACATCTAGTTAAAAATATCCAACAAAAGTTTTATTTTCAGTGTAGATCTTTTAAAATGATATAACTCATGTGGATGAACCTACATGGTGACGTTAGGGTCAAATCCCAGAAGATAGCAGTAACTAAAACCTGGTCTAAGTGTCTGATGAAACCTTTAAAATAATATTTCTAATGTTGGCGAATTCTGACTTATGACACCTGGAGGCCTGCGCCAAATCTCTCAAGGCGAACTTGTTCTAAATCATTAAAATCTGAGCTGCATTGGCCGTGTTCAAGAGCGGTAGTCTGCAGTCTTTTGGGTCTTATAAAATCAACCGCAAATAACATGCACTAGTGTTTCATTGTCAAATTTTAGAAAGATGCTGTTGAACAATACCATTGTATCTAGTACTTCCATAAAATGACGTGTACATGCAAAGCGTCACAATTGTAAATTGGCATTCTAAAACCATAATATCATAAAACATTTTAATGCAGCTCATAAAGT
Source organism: Pissodes strobi (assembly GCA_016904865.1). Lineage (NCBI taxonomy): Eukaryota > Metazoa > Arthropoda > Insecta > Coleoptera > Curculionidae > Pissodes > Pissodes strobi. Next base: position 9,614 of record JAEQML010071761.1, read on the forward strand.
AAGAGTTGTAACTTTTATTGAAGGGGGGTGGTCGGAAAAATCATGGCTAGTCATTTAAGCATTCCCAAAATCATTGTCCATGCCTTAGATGTAAAAAACAAACACTTTTAAAAGGAAACCAGAAAGAGGAGATTATGAATTTTCTTTGAGAAGAAAGATAACAATCTCGTAGGTTTTTGGCAAAACCAACGTTTTCAGTCTGTTGTAGAGGCAAAGGTGCGACCTAATTTTTCGGTTTGTTCTAGAACTACAAGGCGTCGAGTCAGAAACAAAATTGAATCGCAGAAATCGTCATATATTTAAAAGATCATTTTGATGCAAAACAACAAGGAACAATAAGTTGGATTTGCTCTTGATTATTAAAAAGAAGGTGTATGTTTCTGATACAAGATCGTATTCAATGATGGAGAGATATTTTAATTCTCTTATAGTGGCCGCGTCAGAGTTTATCGACCTCCAAATACTCGATATGAAGAACGCTACATACAACAATGTCATGAGAAGTGTTTGTTTTCGTGCGTCTGGGGACAGATGCAGGTTCAGCAGATCGATATGTGCATAGATATTTAAAGGATGATTTAATACCAACTGCGTTGCTCCATTGAAGAATGTAACGGCTACCATAATTGTGCTAACGAATCTAGTGTTAAAATTTGACTCAAGCTTTTAAAAAAGGCTGAATATGGCCTCAAATTAATGGGTGTAAGATCTGGTGAACAGGTAGGTCATATTCCCAACGGTCGAACTATCTTTCTCGCGATATTTCATTCAAAGATTGACAAATATTCATATCAAAACGAAGAATTGCATCGTCATAAATATCAATGACTTTGAACATTAATTAAGTGAAAACTAATGTTTCAATGCCGTTTTTACGTTTGTTTCTCAAGTTTTCTTTTTCGGAAGCTTTTCGTTTATTAGCTCTTAATATTATATGGCGGCTTACGAATAAATGATTATCTACCGAAAATAAACTGAGATACTGACTTCAAAAATTATATAATTCTAACGATTTCAGAAACCGTTTTTATAATTTCAATATCTTAATAGAATCTGAGATACTCTCGTCGGAGAAAGAGTTGTCATTACACTATTACGTTAAACGTATTTTGACTATAAATAGTTCTAAGAATTAATCATATTCTCTTTGGACTCCCAGAGTTTAAAAGAGCATTGATGTGAACAAATATATAAAGATGTCGTTTTCATCGAAAAGTTGTATATCGAACCTCATAAAATACTTTGACCTGCTTTTATTTAGTCAGAATTGTCTAAAAAAACAGAGGGGTTAACTTGCGGCTAAATCGGTACGGTAAATGCTTGGCAAACATCGCAAAGGCGGTTAATATAAGCACACTAATTAAGAGCCGAGTCGAGAACGTTAAAAGGATAAGATCTCATTGATGTGTGGTGCACGTAGCGGAATTGTGATTCTAAGGTGGTTAGTTAGTAATTCAGATCGTTGGAACAAAAACGCCCATCAGCCTACATATAGCAAGGAATTATACAAATTCATAATGAAAACAGCGCGGCTTTAATGCGCTACGCGCTCGTTGCTGTATTTAACGCAGGTTCTATTTTACATTCATACAGAGTATTTCAAGCAGATATATGTAAAAAGTACTTTCAAATAAAACACTGAAAATCGCTGGCGAATATAGGAAACATATCAATAGCATGATAAATCCACGTTCTTTCTATGTAAAATTATAAATAAATGTATGGTAATCAGTAATACTTTTTTGTGATAAATATTTGTCATTTAAACCACTTGAGTGTAATGGATCAGACTTTTCGCTCCAATATCACGGTAAAAAGTGGCAGTAGTTCAATTTATTTAACTCTTAAGGTGAGAACGCATTAGGCGGTCGCGGTCCCGTCGCATCGCGAACCTTTCTGGGCTGGTCTCTCGAGATCCTTTGGAAAAGATACGAGGAGAACGCGATGCGAGCGAGAACGTCTAGTGCGAATGCATACATTATAAAATATGGGAAGGAACTTCACTGCGCGGGGTCGAGACTAGCACAGACCGCGATGCGACGGGACCGCGACCGCCTAATGCGTTCTCTCCTTAACGAAGTCAAAATATCTAAAAAAAAATTAGGATTCGAAAACATAGGTTTCTCCACTTTAAAAGAATAAGATAAAAAAATTGACAAGCTATTAGAATATACGTTCAGAGCAGTATAAATCTTTTGCAATTTGTCAAGTAGGAAATTGGGTAAATTTGGCAATTTATTGTATTATAAATATTCGTCGACATTTACTACCAAAAGATGAATCCGCCACAAGAATATTGAATATATCAATACAACTTAAAAAAAAATCAGTTGTCAAAACATATCACAATAAGTGGCGGCTCGAGCTCTACTGCTAGGTCACGTGACCACATGCGGCCTTACCTTCTTTCAGATAGAAACCAAAGCCAGAAACCCAAGTGACTATAATGTAGAAATCCTTTAAATGAATATACTATTGAAAGATTCATGAGCAATAAAAATCGTCCAGGCCAAACAGTGAAAACATCGGTTTGTTCAAAATTACTCTGCCACTGCTAAACGTCATGGAATTATCTGAATGATATCTGCCTAATTTCCTCTTCAAAATTAAACGCCTTGAGTAATAGAACCTCATGTGGTTCGAAAGACAATATTTAAACCGAAAATTTGGCGATCATAACGTCATTGAATGGTTTAGTAATTATTTAGAGGAGCATCATCTATCTGTCTACGTTTAATCAACATTCGTTCAAGCATTAACACCATCATGAAAAAGAATAATGATACACTTCTAGAACTTCCTGTTATCAAGTCGAAATGTCGATAAATACGTAACCTACCCAGATCCGTCAATATCTTATTACTTTAGGGATCATTTCAACTCAAAAAATAAGCGCTAACAAAAGTAGTTAGGGGAAGCAGATTTTGCCTAGTAATAATAGTATATTATTTTATATGGAGGAAAAGTGATACTTTTCATGGCGCGCTCGTGTTTAACAGCCGAACGGAGTGAGGCTGGTAATAGAGAGCAAGCCATGAAAAGTAACTTTTCCTCCAAATAAAATATGCTGTTTTTTCTTCAAATGTCGACAAATTAATGCAAAAACATCTCTTTTTAATAGTAATAATATCTAATCATTATTAAAGATAAATGGGTTCGCAAGGCGGCTTAGACCACGGTCGTAGGTAGCCTTGCTTAGACCGGTGTCGATGAATTTAACATAAAGCTGTCAGTGGACACTGTCAACAATAATTATTTTTTTTAAGATGGCGTCTCCGATTGCGTTTTAATTCCGTATTGATAAGCAGTTATTGAGTAAGTTCGATTAAATAATAACCAATTTGTTCCTAAATTAGTGATTTTTAGAAATGCAGTCACAAATTGAGTGATAAATACAAATTGTAGTTTAATAAGTCTTGAGTTGTTGACGCTTATTTTGTTGTCTGTTTGTATTGTATCTATGTTGCTATGACAACACTTTTACCTCCGCCGGCGGAAAAGTGAAAAGTAAAGCTCCGGCGGAGGAAAAACGAAACTTCACGGCCGCCTAGACAGTCGAGTAATGACGGATTTACTGACGTTTGAAGAAAAAATATATTTCATGTGCAATAGTTACGTCGACCAACTACCAGAATCAGCAGTTTTCGAAGTTCAAAAAAATCCAAAGGAAAAAGAAGCAACGAAAGCACTAATACAAAAATTAACCAGCGAAAAGCTATGGAGTCACTGTTTGATAGACGGTGATATTATGGTTTTTAATATTGTAACCGTTTTACTCCGATTTGGTACCCTTCTTGTTATGTAATAATATTTGATGTAAAGACTACTTAATTGATGTAAAGATTAAGTATTTTGTGAGACTCTTGTACATTTTAAATATTAGCAGAAATTCGTTTTGAATATTTTAATAAGTTACTTTACTTGAAAATAACTAGAAGCTCATAAATACACAAAATATAAACAGTGAATTATTGTACGTAGTCAGTGCTACGATGTGAAAAATATTAGTCGAGGCAAAGTTTCGACCTTGAATAATATGACATAAATAACACTCCTAAAATCTAAAGCAATGCATAAACAGTTGTAATACTACACTAATATATGGTTATAAACATAACCTTGAAGCTATGTACAGTTAAATGTCTCTTAGAGTTCCTGCGGAACAGCTACTTATCAACTATGTTAGCTGATTTAGCTTTGATATGAAATACAATAATATACAGAATAACAGGATTAATATTACCTTAGCGTTCACCTATAAGCTAATATGTACACTATGAACACCATTCACGAGAAACGTTCAATGTTCAGGTTATCTTCTATCACTGGGGGAAAGTCACTTTGAAAAACACTTGCTAGGCCTATTATTGCTAGCTTCTATGTACAATGTTGTTCAATTTCTTGCAAACAAGAATGACTGAAATGTAGTGGTTTGACTGGTATGCAGTTAGTGCATATTGAGATGACATGAATGCCTTGTGAATGCGGCTTATTGGTGCACACATAAATGATTAGTAAGTATGCTATGCAGGTAGCATAGGTAAGCTGAAATCCGCGTATGGGATGTAGACTTGTGATAACTTGAGTATATTGGCAGACTATGAGAATAAGGCATGAGTATGTATGCAGACTAGTGCAGAGTAATCCTTATATTAGAATAAGGCAAATAGTATAGCAATCCAGTGGTATACTGGTAATATAGAATGTTGAAAATCCAATGGAAAATACCATTGGGGACTGAGCAGCGCATGGCACAGCCTTTGAGAGTTAGAGATTAGTGGGTCTCCAAAATGGCAGTAGATGCCGAAATATACCTTTTTGCAGGCTTAGTACTAGAGATCAGTGGGTCTCCATAATGGCAGTAAGATGCCGAAAAATACCTTTTTGTAGGCTTTGTGAGATGTGATTGTAAACATGTTCGTTTACTTACTTGAGATTTAGAGACTAGGCTCTATTGAGTGCGGTGTGGTTCGAGACAGGGCTCGATTGTACAACTTCCATGGTGAGAATAATGGCATTAAGTTTGTCTATAAATACCTTATTGTAGGCTTGATGGGACAATGACTATGGCAGAATATCGCTATATCACTTCAGTAACGAACTAGAGATGATGAGGTCTCAAAACGTGGAAACTTGCTGGCATGGCGGCTCGCGCCAGACGGCTAGAAACGGGGTGCGCTTTTTGCGACTTACACGGTCGAGGTTCAAGAGACTACTTCTGACTCAATACTGAATTCTAGAACGTGGGAACTAGATCAACTTGAAGAAGTTGTTAACGCCGCTTCTGGCAGGATGATATACATCCGCCGGAAATAGAAAGGGCGAATAATGTAAATACTAAGAAGGTATGTAAACCTTTACGTCAGCGATTGTCTAAATTAACTTTATGAACTTTAACACAAATCCGGTCGAAATAGTTAACTAGTTTTTTATTAAAATCGATTCTTAAAAAGATCATGAATATAGAAGCCAACTTGATTACCTCTGTTAAGAGACAGTGATTGGTCGACTCGTTCGCCGGGGTATAGCGGGAAATGCTATGATTGGTCAGATGAGTTTAGGATGCGCGGCCGGCTCCAAATGAGTAAAGGTGGTTACAACAGATGGCGCTAGTAATACCGCCCGGATAAAGCGGGAAGCGCTATGATTGGTCGGAGGCCTGTTGAGGACGCTTAACTTTTAGCTTTCTAGACTGTCTAGCGCAGTGGATAAACGTGGTAAACAAGAGATGTAGTTAGGTTTTAATTTGTTTGGAATGCGGGGACAGTGGCGTGGAATGTTGAATTGTACAAAAATTAAATCGTTAGATTTGACGAAGTGTTCAAAATGGTTTTTGAACAACTATCGAGTACAAAAATTGATTTTGTATGTGGTTACTGCCTGCGAAGGGGAACCGATACATATCAAAATCGTATTACAAACATTCTTCAGACTTTTAAAACTTCCACCAGTACACTGCAGAGGGAGTACTAGTTTTACATCTTACCGTTCGTCTAGAACCACGCTGATTGATATGGCTTGCATTTGAAATCTAGATTCGGGAAAGGTACCCACTAGCCTGTCTGACGAGACTTGTGAAAGTCGAAACCGGTCACAGATGGTGCTTTCCCAGACCTAAATGAAAAGCTAGCCCATGTGTCAATATTCTGGTCTTTCGAAAAAGAACTTTCTTTCGTAAATCATATATTATAGAGCAAGAAACGCCATACTTTTATATTAAATGGTATTATCGAGTACCAAAATCGAATTTGTATGTGGTTACTGCCTGCGAAGGGGAACCGATACATATCAAAATCGTATTACAAACATTCTTCAGATTTTTAAAACT
>JAEQML010071762.1:0-15940 GCA_016904865.1 Pissodes strobi
GCCAATAAGGTTTATTAAAACATGATTTGTTTTGCGTCCAAGCTTTCAATCAGTATATCGTGACCTTCGTCAGGGCTAAAAATTATTTTATATACTAATGTACAATATATAACAATTTTGTGGCAACTTACAATCAAAACTAGTTGAACTCAATTTTGGCAATTATAATATTTTAAAAATATTGCAAAAATTGGAAAATTATTAGAATAACTTATAGAACTACATAAAATGTCAAAGTCAGTCTACTTTGTTTCAAAATAAATAATTTACGAGGTGTTAAAGGAATACTTGATATTTGATGTTAATTTAGTAATAATGGTAAGGTGTATTGGTACAAAATTACCGATTATTTAGTGATAATATATAAGAATAAATTGAGCTTAAATCATCAATTTCAGTTCTCTTATTCATAGAATTTGTTTTATTTATTTCCACCATTTCTAAAAATAACGTTTTATTTAAATTTGTTTCTTTATGGAGAATTTTAATTTCATTAATGTTTGGTATGTGACCAGTAATATATGCATGTTCAGATAAAGCAGAAGTGTTTTTTTGAAGTCTTATGTCACTTTTAGGTCCAGAAATTCTATTTTTTAGATTTTGTGATGTTTATCCAATATACTTTTTATCACAATTATTACATGGAATTGAATATACTAAATTTGAGTAATTTAAAGCAATAGTTTTATCTTTTAATTTTGAATATAAGTTACCAATCGATTTAACATTTTTTAGCGCTAATTTTACAGGTTCATTTCTAAAAATTTTAATGATTTTCGGAGTAAGTTCTTTGATATATGGAAAAGGAGCATACTAAACATTTGAAATATCATTATTTATGTTATCATGAATATTATTGTTGATGTTATTAATTCTAATGTTAAAAAGCATTTTTTTTTAGAAAATTTAATGGATAACCATTATCTACAAGGATGTCTTTAAGTTCGTTATTTTTTAAAGCTAAAACTAAATTAATTTTTATTTTATTACTATGATAAGAAAAATAATTTAAATAACTTTTAGAGTGGACAGGTTTTAAATACCAATCGGTAATTAGAATATTATTGTTTTGTTTAATTATCATTGTATCTAAAAAAGGTATTTGATTGTTTACTTCTTTTTCAATCGTGAATTGTGATTTTGGGTGGTAATTATTAAAAACTAAAAGAATTTCATTTATTTTGTCACTAGGAATACAACAAATAATATCATCAACAAATTTTTTAATAAAATTTGGTTGAAAAGTTAAATTTTCTAAACATTGATCTAATAAACCATCCATTACATATTGGGCAATGATTGGAGAAATAGAACCACCCATTGGGGTTCCAAAAACTTGTTTATACAATTTATTATTAAAACAAAAAAGAATTGAAGATAAAGTTTATTATTTTAATAAACATATCATTTGATATATTACAATTTACAGATATACTGATCAAATGTTTATTGATACTATTGATTACTAAATTGATTGGTATGTTGGTAAAGAGTGATTTAACGTCTAGACTGATTAATGTATGATTTTCATGTATTAATTTGTTATTAATAAATTTTGAAAATTCAAAAGAATCTATAATATAATAGCTATTAGATTTATTGTATGAAGTTGTCAAATTATTGAATATGAAATCTGTTAATTTTTTATTAGGTGCTTCTATACAAGAAACAATTGGTCTTAAAGCTAGAGTAGGTTTATGAATTTTAGGTAATCCATAAAATTTTGGACATATTGAATTGTAATTCTTTAGTTTTTTTATGTAATTTCGTTAATCATATTTGCCTTAAAATATAGTTGTAACTAGATTATTAGAATTATTTTTTATTGATTTTGTTGGGTCCTTGTTAGCTAAAGAATAAAAAATTTTATCTTCAAGTAGATCATTGGCTAAAGATATGTATTGTTGTTTATCAATTAATACTGTTACATTGCCTTTGTCAGATTTAGTAACTAAAATATTTGTATGTTCATTTAAAAATTTTTTTGTTTAATAAAAGAGATTATTGATAAAATGATCTACATGTTTATTAGAGTGTAAATAATTAGTAATGATATTTAAATAAATTCTTTTTATTAATATTAAATCCATAGATAATATTTTCAATGTCTGATAGTAATTTAGGGATTGAAATATCTTTTATATTTGAAGGAACACAAAATTTAAAACCTAATGCTAAAAAGTTTTTATATCATCTGGAATTTGAATATTAGTATTAATCCATGTACCTTTAGATTTAATTTTATTACTGATTTCATAATAAAGTAAACTCTCTAAAATCAAACTTAGTTAATTCTATAAAAACTAAAAATCACTGCTTTAAAAATCTAACTAACATTGCAATCCCACAAGACGTAATTGATACGTTGTCTTTGGGACCTAAATTCAGTTTATGTCCACCTACTAAGGAGGTTAAAATACCACATTTGCTTGCTGATATTGAAAATGCCATCATTTCTTTTGACAATACACAGAAAGGTTGCTATAGGGCCCAATGCATAAACGTCATAACAAATTACATACATAAAAATCATGATTCGAATCATGTTCTCAATACAACTTTCAAGAAAGCAAAACTCTTTTTGAAAGACCACCCTGACATGTATGTGGTCCGTGGCGATAAGGGTAACGTTACTGTGGCTTTATATAAAACTGACTACATCAGAATGAGTCAAGAATTACTAAATGATCAGCAATATTACATCCAACTTAATAGCAACCCTACTTATACATTACAACTTAAAGCTAACAGAATCATTAGAGATCTGAAGAACAACGGGTTCATTGATTAAGATCAGGCTTCCAAAATGAATGCATATAATACAGTAACACCTAGGTTTTACACTCTTCCTAAAATACATGAGCCTACTTTATCAGTGAGGCCCATTATCTCTTCAATAAACTGCCCTAATGGGTCCCTGGCAAAATAACTAACAAATATATTGACGGCAGCATATGATATAAACAACAATTTTTATGTAAAGAGCTCCTTTTCCTTTAGCGAATTCATCAACAATTATCAGCTGCCTAACAATTAGGTCATTGTGAGTTTTGATGTAGTCTCGCTATTTACTAATCTCCCTTTGGAAGTCATTGTCGAAAGCTTAAGAAATAAATGAGACACAGTCGCCCAATTTTGTAATTTAGACTTTGAAACATTTGAAAGAATTCTCAAATTTATATTAGACTCTAATATAATGATTTTCAATGACACTTGCTATAAACAAATTTTTGGTACCCCTATGGGGTGCAAAATCTCACCTATCTTAGTTAATTTTGTTCTCGATGATTTGGTTAATGATTGCCTTCGATATATGCCATTTCATATCACTTTTGTAAAAAGGTATATGTGGATGACCTGCTACTGGCCGTACCAAGGGGTAGAGTTGAAACAGTCCTTGAGCTTTTTAACGCTTACAACCAACATATACAATTTACGGTGGAAGAAGAACTCGATAACAGCATTCCCTTCCTCGATATGGTGGTAACCCGCACTAAGGATAACTTACTCAGAACTTCGTGGTATAGGAAACCGTATTGCTCAAACAGGTACCGAATTTTGTAGTTGCAACTTGAGCGATTTTGAAGATATTTAAGCGTTCCGGTATTTTCTACTAAAAATGCGTTGTTGTCACATCTCCGCAATTAGAAGAGCTAAAATTTTGAAAATTTGAGGCCTTACTAAATTTGATACGCCCAATTTATTGCGATAATAATAAGATAACAAAATGACTCCATGTAGCACAAAACTGGGAGATCTGGCAACAGTGCCGATAACATAGTTCAATTCCGCACGCCTGGAAACCCCCAGGTGCTGAATTTTGCAAATGTAGCTTTAACGATTTTGAAGATATTTAAGCGTTCCGGTTCTTTTTACTAACCCTGTATATTAGGAAGCAAGTTTTCTCGAACATTATGCATAGATATAGTAATTATTGTTATTCATAACCGGAAATCACCCTCTACGCAAAACTAAGGAAGATAGCAGTTAATTTAAACGACCTGGTATCACAAATTAAACTATTTAAAATCTCAGAAACACCACAGGTCGTCTCCGTGGGTTTTAGAATTTGCATGTTAGGGTGATTATAGGCCTACTACCCCTTGCGTGGGAATTAGTTTCTTAAGGAAATGGGCTAGACGCACGTCTGCTTCGAAAAACTGCTTCCGGAATTCGCCATAGGAGCGGAAAGTGACACAAGTGGCTTTTGTCTGTCCGCTATACGTGGCTGAGACATTGCATTTCGAGATTTGTGGGAATTTTCAGAAATATGCGAGGGAATATGTCCCGGTGTTAATATTCCATTTTATTTGACATATACGCCTATATATTTTAAATTAATGTGGAAGTTAAATTAATTTTTACTGCTAAATGGAGCTATTAGCTACCCTCTGTTAACATGTTAGTGTTCTTTTAAATTACTATGATGGAACGACTAGTGATGCCGTGAGTTGAAATACTCTCATCTCGTTTCGTTTCGTCTCGTCTTGCCCCAGTTTCATCTCGTCTCGAGAACAATCCATCTCGACACTTCAGATGAGACGAGAGTAATGGGGTTGGGATGAGGCAAGGTTCTCGTCGTGCCTTGATTTTGGGTGAAACATTTCTATTAGAAGTAAAAGTTTTCAGAAACTATGGCTTTTTAAATTCGTAAATCTATTTTTTAGAAATCACCAATTTCCCTCCCTAATATTTCGAAATTTGTCTAAATGCTTCATTGCAATATTAGAATGTTTTACGTATAGAGAAAATCGTACAGAGCTTTCGCATATATTTGGATCCCTAACTATAGAGATTATTTTAAGAGATATTAAAAAACTTTAAATATAAAAGTTTCAAGATTTTTCTCAGCATCGTAAAACTGCAAAAAAGGTTAACTTTTGTTTTTTTTTAATGCGCCTTGCATATAACCCAAACTAACCCAAACCACTTCTGGTTTTTTAATATCGATTAAAATAATATATCTAGGTAAGGGCTTAAATATACGCGAAAGACCTCTATATTGATTTAATAAATCTACGATTCATAATTTATTTATAATATTTTTATTTAAAGGGTTGACAGCAAGATTTGCCATTGACTCAACTATGAACCACTTTGCACAGCACATGAGTAAATCTAGCGGCGCACACTGGAACGATCCAATTCTAAAGGCCGGACATGGCAGCAAATTTGTCATTTCATTTTATAATATTTTTTTTTGGTAATTTTTTTGTTGAAAAGTCTATACTTTATCAATTAAAAGTCAAATTTGGTTAAGTGAATCAACTAATGTTTTCAATTATCACATAAAACAAAACTCTTGCTAATCAAATATATCATTTAAAAAGCATAAAGATCATAATATTAAATGGTTAAATTGTCACTAAATTATGATTTTTGTACCAAAGTTGCTATTTCTATTCTAGGAGACAATTTTAAAATAATATTGGCTGGTACAAGTTTTTTTGGCATGTTTTTTTTCTACTGGTGAATTATTTTTCATAAAAAATGTAAAAAATGACGTCATTATTTTCATCAAAACTAAAAAGTCTCGCTGAGTCGAGATGTTTTATAGCATCTAAACTAATCTTTACTTTCTACTGAATCAATCACCATGCAGTTTAGCTGGAACTATTCGCACCAAAGAGTGTCATGAGCAAAAATAGTTTATGTTGTTCCCCAGGAGCATCCAATATTTCGACGCCTATCACATTGGAACTGTTTAACGCCGGACATAATAGCAAAAATGATATCAATTCATACTTTTTTTTTAAATATAAGTAGCTTAGAGTCGTCTTAGAGGTCTGTCGTATGTACAGGGTGATCCACTATAATGTCGGCCCCTTTAACTTTTTTATTTTACTTGTCACAAAAAAAATAAAAGTAGTGTTATGTAGGTATTTGAAAATAATTTTTTTCTACGTAAAATTTTGTTTCAAAAAATCTCCCATATACAAAGGAGAACAAAAAAATTTTTTTTTTCAAATAGGTCACCCTATATTTGAATTTATTTTTGGATTCCTCGTAAAATTCTTAGCATAATTCATATAATATACCATATTAATTAATTAAGGTACTTTACTCTTGAGCGAAAATCATGTTTTTGGACAAACCTCGTACGTACTGATATGTAATGATAAAATTTGTCTTCTGATGGTTGCATTCTAGGTTTTGGACCATGCAGACCTTTTAATAATTAATACCTTTTTGTCGTAAAATTAATAATAAAAAAGTTTTCCATATAGTGCATACTTAAGGAGACACACTGTATATTATGGTCTCATAAACTATGGATTTTTGAAAACACCTTCATATGAACTGTTCGTTCCTTCAAAATTTATCCAAATATAAGTCCCATAAGCCTATAACTGGCCACCATCATAACACCTTGTTTCGCTATATCCGCCATCGCGAAATTAAAAGTGCGACACATTTTATTGAAAGCACCTAAAACCAGGCATAAATGATTCAAATCGGTACAGTAGTAAAAAATATCTGTGCAACAAATTCGATGTCCAAGCTCTCCCATAAGCTCGTTCCACTGCGCGGCGGCGCGGCGGCGTACGCGCTCATCTGTGACGTCATCGGATTAAGACCATGAGTTCCTTTACAATCTATCGACCATGTATGTTTTTCCCGAGGCTTTACTGTACTAATAACAATATAAAATATTTTGAGAAAACATATTAATAATTTTATTATAAAACATTATCTCAATAAAAAACATTACATTTAATCTTACCATACATGATCGATGTTATTTAAGTGCAAATTTTAGGTGGTATATTCCGAGATATGCATATAATTTGAAGTGTAAAGTGTTGCTCAAAGTATATCGTCTTGTATTTTGACATCAATAATAAAATGTGTTATTTACAACAGACTAACAAGTATTTTACGTGTGGAAATCAGTGACGAATTTTTAAAAAATTAACCCTGACTTTTTTCACACACATAATTAATAAATTCGGTTAATCTAAACCTATTTCTCTTACACTATCAGAGTCGTCATTTCGGTTATTAAAAATGGGTTGTATAATATTTTGTATATAAATATACGAATCTTCCACGTTTTCAAGCTTTCCAATATTACTTGTTTTTTATCTATTGCGCGGCATTTAAAGCCCATTGTGGATACGACTCCAAAGAGTGGTAACACTATTATTTATAGTTTTTTATCTTCGTCTAGTTTCATTTTAAAATTATCCAAAGTAGGAAAAACCTGTTCTTTATAAAGGGCATATATTATTTTTTCTTATGACATCTTGGTGACATTCTTCCAATAGATCATATTGAAAATCACTGCGTTTTTTTTTTCTTTTGCCAATTTTATGGCTTACAGTATCTTTTACATTGGCAAGTTTCCTTCAAAGCATCTTGATTGATGAATCCTTAAGTTATTAATAACTCATACACATTCTTAACAATTTGTTTTGCACCTAATGACAAGTGATGCCGATTCCTTCTACTAGATGAAGAGCGATAATTGAACTGTAATATTTTTATGCACCTCACACTTGACAATTTCTCAAATACACAGCGCACAGGTTTTCTCAAGAGGATTAGATTACTTAATATATCGAAATTGCGCCGGCCCTGTGGTCAGTTAACAAGGGTGCCTAACCTTAATAACAATGGCAAACGCCATAAACTAATGGAATACGGGGTGGACCTATCTGATCTTGAAGGGATAGGATTCCTGTGCAAAATATTGCTAAGCAACTCGCATTATTAAAAATCTGCTTAAGTCACTATGTAGTCCTTTCAGATTTACAAAAATGAAGCTTTATTAATAATTCTTAATTAGTGTGTTTAGCTTATTGTTAATAATAATTCCTATAACATTTTGTTCAGCGTTATTACTACAGCCTTCAAAATACGTAACGTATATACGTTGAGTCAGATATTTTAAAATTAAGTTATGTAGAAAGGATATTTTACTAAAAATATTCAAAAATATCTTCAAATTCATTAATTATTTTGAAGTGAACCTTTATTACTTTGAGAATAAGCTGGTGAACATATTACAAAAATGTTATAAAACGCGTCATACGGCGAGGCGAGCGTTATAAAAAGTGTGACTAGTATCATTACAAAATGTGTATCGAATGTAGATAGAGCGATACACTGAGACCCGCGATGTTGGTCCAGCCTATCCACAATTTTTATCATGAGTAGTTTCTGGTACCTGGTCTAAGGACGCCACCTATATAATTTAGTATATGTTTTGTCAACAAGGGTGCGGTGCGCGCGTATCTACTACATAATGCGAATAAAATTTCACTTATGGAGTGCGGTCCATAAGCAACCTTTTTTAAAGTAAATTGTAAGCTAAGGATACCATATCTGCTACTTGTTCCCTAAGATACAAAAATCTTCCACGATTAAATTTATTATTAAGATCGAGTTGGTCATTAACAATATATTGTTTGTCATATATAAATAATTAAAAACCTTTCAAAATTTTTAAAACTTAATCTTATGTATCTATCACCTTACGTGCTTAAATATTTTTTGAAAGATAACGGGGGCAGTTTGGGAAAAACGTTGGTAAATATCCTTTTTTAAACGTGGTCTTTTAAATCAATTGTAACAATTTTACCTATTTCTAAGCCTTGTTCGTAAACACTATTATATTACCTTCCACAAAATTCACGTCACAAACTTTGGAATTTTCACTCGGCTCAAAGCTGTCTCTGGGAATAGATGTACGCCATTTTTGCAGTAAATCATCTTCACTCGGGAACCCAAAAACATAGGCTTAACGCCCGTTGTTCTAGTTTCTCATATGCCGTAGTATACATGACTTGTATGACACTATTACTTAGTCTATTCATTACATTTTTAAACACAAAGAAACAGATAATAACGACAAGTATACGTCTCTCATTCACGACCACTAAAATATCAAGATGCCGCGTTTATGATATGGTGATCGCGATATTCGGAAACTATGTTGGGGTTTGGAACCTTCGGCAAAATGCACTAAAACAGAGTTTTATCGACGCGCGTTTCGCTAATCATGTTCGCATCGCATCGTGATGATTAAAACTAAACTTTAAAACTAACTCTTAGTACAACATGTTTGCTTGATCAAGCGGAACCAAAAAGAACCAATCCTGGAATCCTACTAGTCACGCTCGGCCAATACAATGAACCATATGGAATGGGCCCTCTATCTGTATTTAAAGCATTCTTACATATAATAATTTCCATACTTTCGTATGCGTCTAATAATCTTAATATGAATTAATTTTACATTTTTAATTGTTATTCTATGATTATTATCAAGAGCATGCTCGGCAACACTTGATTTTTCTGTTCTACCATGCTTTAAATGAGCTATGTGTTCTTTGAATCCTGTTTGTATAGATCTTCTAGTTTGCCCAACATATTTTCGGTTACAATCCATACATCCAATTTTATAAATTCCACTATTTTTTCAATATTTCAATTTTGTCCTTTGGACTAACCCAATAATTTCTTAATGTTAAACTGAGTTTGGTATACTAATTTTAAACCTACTTCCATAAAATATTTTTGGAGTCCTCTAGTATACTGAGGATTATAATATGGGATCAAGATATATTTTGTATTTTCATCCTGATTAACGAAAGAAATGGAATGACGAATGGTCTTTTTAAACACATGCCTATTAACTAGTCTATTTAATAAGTTAGTATTGAAACCATTAACTTTTGCTATATTTTTAATAGTGGTATTTTCATTATTAAATGTTTCTCTGCAGAGAGGAAAATTAATATACGGTGTACTAAAAAATGAAAGGTGGTATTTTTGTGTTGGTCGCAGTGGAAGGAGTGATTTTCTATAAATATCAAATTCTAGTGTGTTATTATCGTTCCTAATCACTAAAGTATCAAAAAATGGTAGTCGGCCATTGTTCTCGACTTCATAAGTAAATGTAATGGTGGGGAAACGATAATAGTTTCGTTGCAAAATCTTCAATATGAGCAGTTTTTGTGTTGAAAATCGCAAAAATGTCATCAACATACCTGTAGCATACCCTTGGAAAATATTCGAACCCCTGACTGATTTCATTTTCAAATTTACTCAGGAAAAGATTAGCTAAGAACGGTGATAAACAGTTGCCCAGTGCCGTGCCTTCAAGTTGTTGGTAGTAGTTATTTTTATATTGAAAATAATTTCTATCCTTGCAAAGTTTGGTATTCTTGTTTGATTTCGTTTTCAAAACTATTCATCTCAGGTAATTCACCAGGATATTTCAAGGTCTGTGGGATTGGTATACTAGTGAACAATGAGCTAAAATCAAACGAGATTAAAGTTTCACCTTCATTAATGTTTGCACCTTTAATTTTTTTTATGAAATCTAAGGAATTTAGTACTCATGAATTATTTTGTTATAGGTAAATTCTCAAACTGCTAGTCACTTGGATATATTATAAGTCCTATGCCGAGACTATGGGACACATTTTCATGAGTTCTTTTAAGCTTCTTATTGACAGATGACTTATTGTCTTCCCAAGACTCATTAACCTGATGAAGTCAAGAAAAATGGCCAACTACCATTTTTGAATACTTTAGTGATTGGGAACGATAATAACACACTCTAGGATTTGATATTTATAGAAAAAGTACTGTCATTAACCGATATATTCCTAATGACTCCTTCCACTGCGACCAATACATAATGACCAACTTTCATTTTTTGGTACACCGTATTTTAATTTTCCTCTCAGCAGAGAATAGTATATTGTGCAACAAGTTTTGAAAAAGACTCTTTGCACACGAGTATGAGGTTTGTGCACGAGCCGTAGGCGAGTGCTACAAGTTATACGAGTGTGCAAAGAGCCAGTTTCAAACGTGTTGCACACGATACTTTTTCTACGACTGCAGAAAATAAGGATTAATATGCGATTTTTATTATTTTTAATCTTTTAACTTTTGACAGGACTGTGTGAAAATTTTTCATTTTTCAGAAAATAAAATATTTTTGACTGGTTGGCACTAACGAGGTTGACATTAACGAATTGTTTATGAATTATTTAAAAAAAAAGCACACTTATTGCATCGTTTTCTAAATAAGGAATTTTATTAAATAAATTCAATAAATAATTAAAAAACAACAGACATATTCCTTATTGTGTTTTTAATAAAACATTTAGTATTTCATGGTATTCTTTGAACACATCTTCTCGTTTCATAGGCGAATAGGTAGGACTCGGAACTTCGCTAGTACTGACCATAAAATTTCGATGTTTAAGAACGTACAAATAGTACTTGGATACTATTTTATTTCTTTTTGTATTAATCACGCGGTTTAACGATGGTTGCATAAAAATAAGAGTTTCTTGTATCTTTTTAAACAGGTTATTTTCCAATAGATCTATACCAGCGTTCTTTACTAAATATTTTAAATGTGGCAAGTTACTGTGTTGTTTATCTATTTCTTCGACACTTTCGCAAAATTTACACAAGCAATACTTTTTGTAAATATTGTCCATTGTAAATATAGAAATTTGTGACAACCTTTTGCATGAATTATTGTTTTGACAGTTTCCTTACGAGTAATAGTTGCTGCCACAGCCTTCTAGAATTCGTGAGTAAAATTATGGTTCAAACCACGATACACATATAACGGTATGCTGATTTCTAGACTCGTTTTTGACTCACCCGCGCATCTACGTCATCCGGGAAAATTTGACGCTGTCATAGTTTATTTAATTAAGTGGATTTTTAGATTTGTTTTGTGTTTATATAATGTTATAGGATTATTTAAATTAAAAACTTATAGTATAATTATGCCGAACTGTGCTGTGGCTACTTGTAAGAACAATAATAGGACCACCAAAGGGAGTAATATTAAATATTTTCGTTTTCCTAAACACGAGTTAGCAAATCAGTGGATTCGTGCTTGTCGAAGAGAAGATGGAATTAACATAAAAGATGGTGAGTATCTTTAATTATTAAAGCTTTACTTTATTATTTATTATTTTTATTACATATTTCCACGGTTTAGATGATTTTTTATGGCAGTGGCACACACTCTAAAGGGATATCCTATGGCTAGAGATGGATCCTAATTTCACGTACCGTACCGTGATTTTAGCTGCCGCTAATTCGACATTCGGGTGCTGCTGTGCCTTAGTTCCGTTCTTTAAACATTCTTTTTAGATATACCACGATCAAGTCAAGTCACGGTTCACGGTCCAGCCAGACACTATGTGGTTAAAAAAATATTTGCCAAAATTTAAATAAGTAAAAAAAATAAAGCAACATGTATTATTGAAGTGTGATTGAAGTGAAATGCTCATATACGATGGTACCAGGGTGCTAAAATCGGTTAGGTTCTGTAGCGCTACAAAAGCTCATTGATTTGCGCACCTAATCGCGCCATGTCTTCGTGATGCAATCGTTCTGTTCCAACAGCTCTCGTGGCCGAGTGGTCTAGGTAGTTAGGTCTCGATTCGGTGGCCCTATCGGCGGAGCGGCGCAGCCTGAGTTCGAACCCCGTTGCTTTATTACTTTTTTTTTAAGGTTTATGAAGAATTTTTTTTATTGAAAAAAAAAACAAAGCACCGAAACATTTTTAATGGAATGATAAAAAAATTATTATGTAAAAAATAACTTTTTTTTCAAAGATTTTTGGATATGTTATGGCTTAAGGTATTGGGATCAAAAAGTACATTGCAAACCGAGTCTACTTCAGTGGAAATGAAATAAATATGTAAAAATGGGCAAAAAATATTTGAAAGGGTTCAGAATATTGACTATTAAATAATGAGGTCAATACAAAGAAAATTAAAATTGTACTTTAAGTTTGGTAAAACTATATCTTGTGGGCTAAATTAAATTGGATAATTTTTTAATGCTTAATGACTTTTTACTTGCATGGGATTTTTTTTTTATTATTTTTGGATATGTTATGGGCTAAGATATTAGAATCAAAAAGAACTTCTCTCAGCTGATCTACTTCAGTGGCGTACATTTAAATTATTTTCTAGAGTAAAACTATGTATAATATATCAATTATAATTAGTAATATAAATATGGAATGAAAATGCTTTTATTCTTTAGTTAACACACGTACACGTATAATTAGGAACGTACCTATTATCGAAAATGTCCTTTAAAATCCCCCAAAACTGCGAATATTGCATTTCAAAACATAGGTTCTATACACGCTTACATAGCAGAATCGAAAGCGTCGTTCCCGGGTGACGTCACACGTTTCTGTATGGGAGTTCTGCCTGCGCAAGAGCATACCGTTATATGTGTATCGTGGTTCAAACTCATAATATTATTATTTAATAATCTTTTCATTTCACATTATAAAATGTAATAAAAAATATATTTACTTAAATTGTAGTAAGATTAGTGAAACCCTACTTTGAGCAAACCATATTACTAAAGTTTAAGGTAACTCTACAAAAGACATAGGCATATGTGTATCTAATAATATATCACAAAATAGATAATTTTAAATAATATGTTTGTTCCTGTAACTTTAGTAGAACAATCTTTTTAAAAAAATAAGTTAGTAATATAAGTAATGTCTTACGGTAAATATCATGTTACTAAAGTTTACGGAATAAGTTACCTTTATTATTATTAGTAAAACGAACAAATGTTTAAAAACTACACTGTTCATGGTTGTAGTAACATAGAACACTACTTTTTACTTAAAAAAATCATGTTTTAAGTTAAGGATTTTAAGGGTAGTAGCCTCCGTCAAGATATATAGGTTTAGTATGTATTCTATTAACAAATAAAAAATTACAAAAGAATATAGGTTGACCCTATTACACCACAAAATATTATTTAAAATTCAGTACTTCCTATGACTTTAGTAATAGCTCGAAACTCTAGACAGACAGTATGTAGCGCGTTACTTGTTATGGTATAATATTAAGCTACTAAAGTCCAAGGATTAGTTAAATTTTGCCAATAGTTCCGGGAAACTTACAAAAGGCTTATGTGTATTAGTTTTAGTATAAGCCGAAGAGACGTTGTTGATATATATTACGAAAATTGCAGGATGTTAACTTTAGCAATAAAATTACAATTCATAATTAGGCTGGATTTAAACAATAATTAAATACATCAAATAATTTATTCAGTTACAATAAAGTGTTATAATTATTATTTAAATAACAAATTATCTTTATATTAATAAAACAAAATATAAAGTTACATAGCTCTATTTAAAGTTATAGTTAATGGTTATATTTGTGCAGTTTTGGAAACTGTGTGCTGGTATATTTTGTCTTTCAATCGAATTCGTGTATGTTATATTTTCGGTTATGTTTCGTGAACATGAAGGAACCGGTGCCGGCGAGGAAGTTTCTGATTCTTGTATTTCATGTTGTGATAAGGACGTCGAAGTTTGGCTTACAGATTTCTCAATTTTGTTTGCAGTTTTTAGTTTATTTGCAATTGAATCGTCTACGTATCCTTCTGCCACTCCACTAGAACGCCATCCCCCATGGCGTTTTAGTGTAAGTAAATCCTCACCAGCATTAGCAAGTATTGTTGTCGATGAGCGCCGAAAACAATGGCCTGTATATTCGCTCGGATTGGCTATTTCTGTAGCCATGCGACCAAACTTATTAATGCCTACAACTTGCCTAGTGCATTTTCCATTTTGATACTTTAAAAAAAATCTGTTTTCGGATATATTAGTGGGTCTGAGATTGGCATACCTATTGCTGATCCGGTGCTGTATTCAAAAATTGTGAAAAATCCTCCTCCGTTAGAATTTTGGACTCCTTTGGTGTATATTTTTCTGATTTTCGTTTTAGGAACGACTGTAGTTTCATATAATCGGTAATATTAATATTGTGCTTTATTTTTATGGTAGCTTTTAGCATGGAAAATATCGACCACAACGTGGATGCTTTTTATTTCCTCGATAGTTCTTCAAAATATACTAGCAGTACATTTTCTGAAGAGGACTTAACATTGTTTCTTGCTTTCCACCCCTGAAATTTTTGGTATGTGGTCTCGTACCTGTATCTTGAAGTTTCCGGCAAAAGATTTAGCGAGAAGCTTGTAGCTTTCTCTTTTATTTCTGGTGGTGTACATTCAAATTCACTATCACTCTCCATTTTTACACAGCCAAAGATAATTTTTTCTAACAATACTTTTGACAGGTTGAAATTAAAATAAGTGTAATGAGGCAACCGAAAATCACGACCTACTTGAATCAAATTTTTGTGACATTCGTGCTGTGTATCCATCATTTTGGCCAAACCAGACCCAACCTATGTGAAAGAATTTCACACAGTAGATTTTCCGTAAAATACAATCAAAATTAAAATTTGAAAGATCTTTGAAGTTCAACAACTCAAAAACTATCGACATTAGACATGTGGTGATACATAAAAATTGTTTAGAATTAGAAGGACAATTCAAAAAGGTGAAAATATATAGGGCCTATCATTTAAAGTAACGAAGTTGGTGTCGTTTACGGCTTATTAGGAAGCGGTTGTCAAATATTTTCTTCCAAATGTGCAACTTATCTAATACTATCGATGTCCCATTTAACTTTTAAATCTAAAATTATTTTAACATGGCGCATGGCGGCGCGGCGCCGGTGTGGCTCTTTCATTCACTCGATATACTTAGATGCTTTTCTGGACTGGGCATGCCACACTAAGAAAGTAACTCAAAAACTATCAACATTTTAGTTATATGCTGTACTTATGCATAAACTTGTTTAGAATTTTAAGGAGAATTGAAAAAATTAATTAATAATATAACGTAACAGGAAGCGATTGTCATCTTACCCAATCATATCAATGCCCCAAATTTTATTTTAATATCTAAAATCGTTTTGGGTTTTGATATGGCAGCGTGGACAGTAGATTTATTGTCATCATGTGCACATAGTTGAGTTCTCGGACTGCACATACCACACTGAAACTCTAAGGGCATAACAAATGAATTTATATTATATATATATATATATATATATATA
>JAEQML010071763.1:0-15940 GCA_016904865.1 Pissodes strobi
AAGGAATCCGGGTTTCGACTGACACCAAAGTTCCCAAGAATTGGAAAGATTTCCTGCGGCACAATGCAAACAATGCGGAATGTTTCGGACTTCTCGCGAATGCACTACTCCATCTGGCTGTCTTTTGATCTCCACGGAAGCAGAAAGTGTTGTAACAAATCGTTTCGATGTCAATGAAACATTATTGGCTCCAGTCATGAGGAACCCGTCACGCGAATTTTTGTTCACGTAGCTGATGCTGTACACCAGGGCCAGATTTATGATAAGAGCTAGTGATTCAGACATTATAGCTCTAGCGTGTGCCTGCTTTTTTCAACTGCCCGATTTGCCTGAGCTCTGGATACATCATCCTACCCACAGGGGATGCTCTGAATCTACACATGCAGCGAGTGTATACCAGGCTCAAGTATGGAGTCAATTAATGCAACCAATTCAGACTCTACCCTCGCCTGCGGGCTGAGGATGGGATAAAGTACCGTATGGTTGGGATACAAAATGGCTAACACTAGACACCATTTGCAAGTCATGCAAAGCTGTCGTTCGGTGCAAGTGTAAGGTAACATGTGCTGGAAATTGCAGCTGAAATCATAATGTGAAGTGCTATGAATTTTGCAAATGTGTGTGCAACTAGTGATTTAAATATTTAAGGTTATTTCATTCTCTGATTCATATGCTAGTGCTTCATTTGGTTCAGGACAGGCCTTTTTCCGAGAAAAAGCCCTGTTTTCAGCCTCGGAGGTAGACACGACCCCCACCACTTTGCGGAAGCTACCGTCGTGGTAACGCGTCGTAAAAGTTACTTATGGACTAGTAATACCCACGTGCAAAAGTGCATCGCAGCCAAATGAAATGCAAGGTGAATCCGGAGAGCGTATTGACGAGCGGCAGCTTGAGTGGGACAAGAAATACTAGCATCATGTCCTTTTTGGCTCCGGCTTTGGCAAACAGGTCGTACCTTATGTCGTCCAATGAGGTGTGTCCATGAGGGCCACCATAAATGGCTATAAGGAATTTTTGCCGAAGAGCGTCTATCTCGTCAACACAAGCATTTTTGTTTTTGAAGATAAGCGCAGCGTCATGCAAATACATGTTCCTTTCGAATGGTTTTGCAAACGTTCCCTAAAGGTATAATGATGACCTCGTATCATACCCACTGAAGGCATGCAAGAACAGGATGTTCGATTTTGAAGCATCCAAGTCCTTGTTGGGTAGAGTACAAAGTGTTGTTCTTTGCACGCTCCTCAGGCTTAATTAGTGCCCTCCGCAACAGTTATCACAGATGGAATTCAATCAATAGCACTCCTAACAATGAGTTTGTCAGCATCTTCCTCTACTACTTTTACAACTAATCCGTCATCATCCGGTTTTGTCTGAAGCGTGATAATTAGACGTTTCCTATTACTGTTGTCGAAATAAAACACTGTTCATCCATATCCTATAAATCGAAATCGTATATCTGTCATCACCGAAACACATCATAAAGACGAATCCGTACCACAATGGAACAAAACAATGCAAATAAGAGAACACGGTCCAATATAGCAAGTTCATTCGTTAGAGACTGGCACATTTAGATTATGACAGCCCATGGCTTGACGTTAGTTGCGCAGTTTCAAGATTGTCTTTCGTATCTTAGCAACCACACGTCTCCATGGGCGGCGCGGCGCGGCGTCAGGTTTATTTAGGCCAGCGTAAATTGGTTCATTTGCAAAGTCTTAAAGTGTGTTTTGAATTTCTCAATAGCTGAAAAAAACTGGCATTAGAGGAAAAACCCTCCATAGTCAAGCGCAGGATTTTTTAAAACATTCCCAAATTATTATTAATTATACGTTTTTCATTTAGAATAATAGATTCCGTGTGACGGACGGATAAAAGTCACTATAATGCGTTTTTCAGCAAGGTTGGTAAAAATCACCGCTTTTCGACCATGGATTTCAGCTATACTACTAAATCGAATTGAATAACTGGGATACTCGTTCGATTAATGCTCTCTAATATTTGTATGAATTAAATATTCGGTAGAGCGCACCGTTTCGTAGCTATAGGCGAAAAACTGAAAAAAGTCCGAAATGTTTGCGTTTTTTCAGACTTTCTGACTCGAGCGACGGTCAAGGGATCGTACAAACCTAGGATATTTCTATTTGACGTCAAATGAATCCATCAAAAGGATAGTTAGCTTTCCAACACTTTTTTCCAAGTATCTCTGTTAAATTTATTGGCCAATATAGCATAGATGTGCAAGAAATTTGGATGGCATACCACACAGGCAACTGCAAAATGTATCTACATCAGTGGCCCATTTTACGCCGGTAATCAGGACAGATGGGCTGGAATATCCCGTGAGATTGAGTGGTATAGACACACACTTGCTCGTTGTTTAGAAAAAATAAGAATGTAAATAAACAAAAATGCACATGTAGAAAAACCATTTAAATATGTCAAAAAATCATAAAAAGCAAAAGTTAATTTTCGAATGAACACTTTAACACTAACTCTTAGTACATAGTTTTGCATAAATTTTTGCTACTTCTTTGATGCATTCAACTAATTGTAAATATATACATAAATTTTCTGCTTATTTCCTAAAGTTCAGACTCCCATATAATATGTTCTCTGTAACGCGGAAATAGGCAACGAAGACTAAAGGGCTCCACAATGACTCAACTTACTTTTTTGATCTGATGAGACTATTTATAATCACATCTTTATATCTGTATTTTATTAAAAATAAAAAATAAACGTGAACGAGATCATTTTCAAAGCAATAATTAAAACTAAGTAATTACAACTACGTGCCAATTTTTCAGATGTGTATTTCGCTAACAATAATTGAATTAATGGCCATCGTGTGTGGCCATCTTTTTGCACTACAACTCTAAAAGGAAATATTATTCTTATTCGTTTCTTATATTGCCCATGGAATGGTCATTGCTCAACTGTACTGCGGCTCAAGATGTTTTGAAAAAGTATGTACGATGAACTTTTTTCTTTATTCAGGCACAAACGATATATGGTGAGGATTATAAATTTCATTGGTGGCATTCTTTTTAGTACTAAAAATGTTTAGCTATAAAGAGAGCGCCAGTCGTTTCACGTATGTTTTTACTTTAAATGCCTTTAATTTGTTTCTTTTAATAGCTCGGTAAAATAAGCTAGTTTATTTTTCAAAAAAGAATGAATAGTGAGATTTATCAATAGCGATTCAGAGAAACTAAAGCATGATCCTATTATTGAGATGTTGCCTATAAAAGATATTGGCAAATATACACAATAAGCTAAATCAGTGTGTTCCAATCACATATTTTCTACTTGATTCTATCGAATAGAGAAAAGTTTGAGGAAAATATTCGAACTTGTAAAGCAATGCTATCCCTCTACCAATTATTTACCGGGTGTGTTTCAATAGTAATCTACCCCTAATGTGAATACATAGCAGGTTGATGCTTCGATTTTTCGTCTTCCTTTTCTTTATTTACTATTTTCCCTCCAAGTTAATCTTGAATATAAGCAATATTATAAATCATGAGAGGATTTTTATTTTTATGTTTTTCCCTTTTTATGTTTGAGAAATTTACTTTGTTCCCTAATTTTTCTTCATATTGTTTTCTATCCTTTATTGAGAATGTTGTTCGTTTAATGTAGGATTGTGTCCTGCTGCTGCCAAATATTTGACTTTTATGAAGATGCTATTTATTAGATTTTTTTGTATTCAATTTATAAGATCATTTTATCATAGATTTATACATGAATGAAATTCGAACGTCGTAAATGGTTACCCCTACTATAATAATTAAGGAATGATGTAGATAAATGGTGAACATGTTAATCTAACTTAAATCTAACAAATAACAGCATCACACTTTATAAAACCCTAATGTACAGGGTATCCCATTTTCGACGTCCTTGCAGGGTATCTCAGTTATTTGCTAAGAAAGAGAGACGCAGTTTTCGCAATACTATGCCACATTTTTGACTTTTTCGATGACACAAACAGAATTTGCATAGTATTCTTTGTTTTTGAGATACAGGACGATTTTAAAAATGTTGCATTTTCAGTGACGCTCTCTTATCTCAGCTATCTTTTGATATATCAGAAAAGTAAAAACGGAGCCTAATAGAACGTAGAATCCAGTGGCGTGCTTCAAATTTTCTTCAGAAGTACCGTTTCAGAGATGCGACCCAAACTTATAATTTTTTAAATGAGTCACCCTGTACATTTTAAAGTCATTAAATTGACTTATTTTTATATTATTTGTTTGTTTTTTTTTTATATTTAAAAATGTCAAAACTATTTAAAATAATGAAATTAATGTCCCATTTTCGTAGTTGGCTAAAAGATTATACTTAAAAAATGAAAGTATGCGTTATACAAATATACATATTTTAATAACCAGACAAAAAATAAATAAAATTATAGATTAAAAATATTATCCAAAATCATTACCGTTTTCCGGTAGACATTATTCATAAACTGACGAAATTCTATTTAGAGCATTTAAAATTACAATATTTTGTCACTGTAGGGGGAGATCAGGCTATGATGCCATACCGGCTATGATGGCATACCGGCTATGATGGCATACTAGCAATTTCTTAGACCCTAATAGCTTTAGAGGCATATTATGAGCAACCAACGATACATTGTTACTTCGGTTTATTTTCTAATTTCGTGTATGAATGAGGTTGGTTAACTTTTCGCTGAAAAAAATACTATAACGTTTTTTGTGGTGGCAGAAAATCTTATTTACTTAAGTAAAAACCGGTTTAATTATTTTACAATGTCGAGTTAATAAATGTGGAGTATTATACACGTAAAGTGATATTCTAACCTCAAATTAGCATGACGTGTTAGGATCTGAAATAATTAGTTTTCCGTTACCTGTAATTTTTGTACAGCGTGTTGTTTCGGATATGATGGCATAGGGCGGTTTAGGGTATGATGGTAATATGCCATCATAACCGAAGCAAAAGTCCATTCAGAAATATTGTATTTACAGATTGGTTTTGACTTTGTGTAGGTATGATGAGGACGCTTTATATACATTGGAATTAACTAACGGTAATTGAATAATAGCAGTTTTTTATTTCAGGCGAAATGATTTTTCTCAATCAAGTCCAAGTGGTCGCCAAAAATGGTCTCCCGAAAGTATGCAGAGAGCTATGGTCCTGTTTCGAAATAAATGGGATGGGTTAAAGCTTCAAAGACGTTTAACGTTCGAAGAAATACTTTAAGAAGACGAGTAGCAGATAATATAAAAGTTTGAAGAGTGAGTAATGTCGGATTTTTGGGTGGCAATTACCTGTATTTCGAACGGAAGTTGAATCACAAATAATTGATCATGTCAAAACTTTAGAAGCACGTGTTTTTGGTATTAGGTACATCCATTGAACTTAGAAAATTTGCTTATCAACTGGCGGTAAAGTTAAAGTTGAAGCATAAATTCAATGAAGAACCGAAAATAGCTGGCTGGGATTGGTTGCAAAGCTTTTTAAAAAGGAATCCAACAACAATAAGTGTTAGAACCCCAGAAGCAACTTCACTAGCAAGGACACAAGCCTTCAACAAGGTTCAAATAGAAGCCTATTTTAATAAACTAGAAAAACTATTAAATGATTTTAAGTTCACTCCATAATGTAGACGAATCAGGCCTGTCTACCGTGCAATCCACAACCGAGAAAATGTTGGCAACAAAAGGGAGAAAACATGTCGGGACATTAACCACCGCTGAAAGAGGGCAATATTTTACTATATTATGCTGTATGAATGCAATCGGAAATGTCATCCCACCAGATTTAATTTTTCCCAGGAAAAATATGCAGACAGAACTCATAGATAAAACACCGACTGGTTCAGTAGGGTTTGCACATGAAAAAGGATATATGAATGGGGATACTTTCTTACTTTGGATGAAGCACTTTATAAAATATGCGAATCCAGATTCTGATAATAAAATCCTCATACTTTTAGATGGTCACGTAAGCCACAAACAGTTGCCAGTATTAGAATTCGCTAAAGAGCATCACATATTTATGTTTCGTTTTTTTCCACACAGCACTCATAGATTGCAGCCCTGGGGTATAACTGTATAATTTCTTATTACAACCAAGCGGTGCGCAGATGGTTGGCTGTTCACCCAGGACGCGGTATTACGCACTACCAAGTTAGAGAGTTATTTAACGAAGCTTACTCCAAGGCAACTAGTATCTCCAACGCTCAAAGTCGATTTGCTAAAACAGGCATATGCCCTTTTAACAAAGATATTTTTCCAGATTGGATGTTTGAAGCAGCAGAAACAACAAATGTTGCAATTCATGAGGAAATTCGAGCTCCTGCTGCCATTTCGACACCCTCATGTTCCAAATCTGTCACCTCTGTGCCTTCAATTATGCAAGAAGAAAGAAACGAGAAATATCTAAGCCAGGATAGCAAAACAATAAAAACTTCTATAGAAGAAATATCTCCATTGCCCCAATAGGGATATTTTGTAAATAAACGGAAAGTGAGAAAAGGTGCCCAAGGGATTTAAATTCAACTCCAGAAACTGAAGTTTTAAAGGAAAAAGAGAACCAGATTAGAGAAAAAGAGCCCAGGAAGTCAGCAAGAAAAATTAAACAAAGAGTTGAACTATCCGTCGATGGTGATGAGGAAAAGTTGAATGATTATCCAAGTTGCATTTATTGTAAATCCCTGTATTCGCGATCGCAAGAGAATCTTGCCAGAGCTGTCGACGATGGTGTCACACTGAATGTGCCGGAGATGAAAGAAAAATTAAAAGTTTTGTTTGCGAAATCTCTTCCGATTAGCTGGAATCTCCCTAATATTATGCACCTAATTATTATATGTTACATGCCCTTAAAATACAATATTTAATAAAAAAAATTCGCCGTCCTATGCAAAGATACAACCGGGAGGGACATTGAAAATGATGAATAAAAGCGCAAAAATGTGATTTGTGTTTAAATTCAAATAGTTTCAGAAAGCAGAATTTAAAAAAGGAAAAATACAAACACGAGTGTTTATAATATATATAATAAACGAAATGCAATTTTAACAATAATATTAAACATTATCATAATTAAAACAAAAATAAATAAAAAAGGTTCAGATATGAAGACCGAATAAGTTACCCTCCAGTTATAGATATGAAAATCGATGAATAGGTATAATTAGCCAAAATGTTACTGTAATACTTTTAACCTGTTCCAATTCGTTTTAGCCCGTTTTGGTGCTTTTGGGTATTTTTAGCTACTTTTGGTTAGTCGTTCAATCAACTCTCCGTTAATTTCAGTTAGTTGCACTTATTTTAGTCAGTCATATGAACTGACTCCGCTACGTAATAATGAATTTCAATCTCTTTGGTTAGTCGCAAAAACTCTGTTCGTTTTGGCTAGTTTTAACTTACTTTAATTTTTGCAACCTATTCCGATACGTTTTAGCCCGTTTTGGTGCTTTTGGTTACTTGAAATTAATTTGGATTAGTCATTCAATCAGCTTTCGGTTAGCTTTAGTTAGGTTAAATAATTTGGTAAGTTGAACCGGCTCCTATACATTATAACCATTTTTATTTTGTTTCGTTAATTTTAGTTAGTAGACAAAATTCGGCTAATTTAAGTTCGTATCAACTTACCTTAATACTTTTAATCTGTTCTTAGTTTTAATTAATTGTAGTCATTTGAACCGGTTCCGATACGTTATATCCGATTTTAGTGCTCTCGGTTATTTTGAGTTAGTCACCAAAATAAGGTTAATTTGATTTAGTTTTAACTTACTTCAATATTTCTGATCTATTTCGATACGTTTTAGCCCGTTTTGGTGCCTTTAGTAACTTTTAATTAGTCGCGAAAATTCGGTTAATTTCGGTTAGTAACTTAATTTAATATTCGTAATCTGTTCCGATACGTTTTAGCCCTTTTTGATGTTTTTGGTTACTTTTAATTAGGTTTGGAGAAACATTCAATCAGTTTTTGGTTAGGTTTAGTTAGTTTTTATTTATTTTAGACATTTGAGCTGTATCTGATGCGTTATAACCAACTTTAATGTTTTTAGTTAACTTTAGTTAGTCGCAAAAATTCGCTTAATTTAAAATAGTCTCATACCTTACTATTTTTAATATGTTCTGATATGTTTTAGCCATTTTGGCACCTATGGTTACTTTTGGTTAGTCGATCATTCAACTTTCGGTAAAGTTCAGTTAATTTTAATATATTTAAGTCATTTGAACTAGTTCTGGCATGTTATAAGCAATTTTAATATTTTTGGTTAATTTTGGTTAGTCGCCAAAATTCGGTTAATTTGGGTTAGTTTTAACTTACTTCAATATTTCTTATTTATTTCGATATGTTTTAGACCGTTTTGTGCTTTTAGTTACTCTTGGTTAGTCATTCAATTATCTTTCGGTTACTTTCAGTTAGTTTAATTTAGTCATTTGAAGCGGTTTCGATACGTTATAAGCAATTTTAATGTTTTTGGTTAATTTTGGTTAGTCACCAAAATTCGGTTAAGTTGGGTTAGTTTTAACTTACTCCAATATTTTTAATATGTTTCGATACGTTTTAGCCCGTTTTAGTGCTTTTAGTTACTTTTGGTTAGTCGTTCAATCGTCTTTCGGTTACTTTCGGTTAATTTCAATTTATTTTAGTCATTTGAACTAATTTTAGTTACTCACCAAAATTCGGTTAATTTAGGTTAGTTTTAAATTACTTCAATATTTTTAATCTATTTCGATACATTTTAGCTCGTTTTGGTACTTTTGGTTACTTTTAGTTAAGGTTCGTGGTTCAATGAAATTTCGGTAAAGTTCAGTTAGTTTTGATATATTAGTCATTTGAACCAGTTCCGGTACATTATAAGCAGTTAAGGTTTTTGGTTAATCGCCAAACCAAAATTCGTTTAATTTGGGTTTGTTTTAACTAACTTCAATATATTTTTTAATCTATTTCAATACGTTTTAGCCCGTTTTGGTGATTTTAGTTACTTTTGGTTAGTCATTCACTCATATTTCGGTTACTTTCAGTTAGATGCAATTTATTTTAGTAATTTGAACGGGTTCCGATACGTTATAAGCAATTCTAATGTTTTGGTTAGTTTTGGTTAGTAACCAAAATTTGGTTAATTTGAGTTAGTTTTAACTTACTTCAATATTTTTAATCTATTTTGATTAGTTTCGGGTAGTCACCGATATTCGGTTAATTTGGGTTAGTATTAACATCGAAATAGATTAAAAATAATAAATTTTAATCTATTTCGATACGTTTTAGCTGATTTTGATGCTTTTGGTTAGTTTTGGTTAGTTGTTCAATAAACTTTCGGTTGGTTTCAGTTAGTTCCACTTTATTTTAGTCATTTGAACCGGTTCCGATACGTTATAATTAAATTAAAGTTTAAATAAAAAAATTAACACGATCTCTCTCGCTTATGATGTCATGTGTGGCAAACGTAGCATGCATTTTAGGCCCTATACTAGGAAACATAATATTTTTAGCTACTACATGGTGAACATATGATCTGGCATTAAAACCATACCAATGCATACTAATTTATACCAAATGCTTTTTGAGATAATTCCATTTTAAGAAAAGTACGCCATCAGAGCCCGATTTTCCCTAAATTTCGGAAAGCTCGATGGGTTGCGTTTCGCAGTTTTTCGAAGTTGTTATGTCAATTGGCATAAATCTAATTTTCTAAGTGCCCCCATAAAAAGAAGTCTAAAATAGACAAATCCGGCGACCTAGGGGGCCACCTTTTAGGTCCATAAGTACCTATCCAGCGATTTGGACAGTTATTATCAAGCTAAGGACTTTATAACTAACGCATTATGAGGAGATGCTCGTCTCGTTGAAATTTTATGTTATTTAAGTTGGCCAATGGAACTTCCTCCAGAATTTGAGGCAGAATATTTTCAAGAATTTGTAGATACCAGTTTGCCGTTAGAGTACCCTCATAAGTGCAATATTTCATTGTGATTCCTAAGATGAAACAAGAGACTCCAAATCCAAATTCACCTTGCTGTTAGCGTTCAAAAATAATATGGTTGTTTTCATTAGACCAGTGCCACGTATTGTGTTGATTGCAAATTCTTGCACTGCTTATAAAAGCTTCCACTTAGCCAAATTTGGTAAAACCAAATGCAAAAAATAACCCTGCGTTCTGCGTCACCAAGGTATAAACGTTGAACAATTTTAATCTTGAAAGGAGTAAATTTATATTTCTTTAAAATTCGATGTGCTCGGTGTGATGAATTTTTGCTACGCACATGTTATCTTCGATTTTTCTGCAAGAAGTTTGTGAAGTTGATGCTACACTTGCTTGAACAACCATTTTTTTGTTTTCTTTGTTGGCTTTATTATAGATTTTTGACCTGGGTTTCGAATATGACCCGAAGTTAATCAAATTCGATTTAATTCTAGAATTTTTTTTTTGTTCGGCTGCCTTTTTTTAAAAATCTATCAAATTATCACCAACCAAACAGTATTTGGACCATTTTAATTGAAACCACATACCTCGTAAAGTATAGTTCAGAAGCTTCATTAGCGTCCTCGTTGGTGTTAAGAAAACACTTGAGCATTATCATATTTCTCATAGTGCTGAAATTTGTGGATAATATCCATAATTATTACTAAACTTATTAAAAAGCTCCGAATTAACACTTTCACTATTTAAGCATATTTCATGGTTTCGCCCCGCACACGTCCACTATTTTATAATTTTTTTTTAATAGCGTGTTAAAAAATCCTTTTATGTATATATTTTTAGTAAAAAATACTCCCTTTTCTATATTACATGATTACATAAGTGACATGGACGTACAAGTCTACTAAATATTAATTATACGCCCTTGAATCATATATGAGCAGAGTACGTCTGATTGTGCGGATGCGCAATCACTCGTAGATGAAACCATGATTACATTCAGAGGAAGATTAAAGTTAAGACAATACAATCCCTCAAAATCCAGTAAATATGGTGTAAACATTTATAAGCTCTGCACAACAAAAGGATTACTTATTCCTTCTCAATTTATTGCGGAAATGATCCCCAAGTTCCTGCATTAGATAAACCTGGATCTGTTATGGTAAAATTAGGTGAAGCTTTACTGCTGAATGACGGCCGGCTATTCATAGCAGATAATTTTTATACCAGTATTTCATTAGATAAGTATATGAATGACCATTTGTCAGATCTTTGCGGAACTCTATGTAAAAATCGGAAAGGAATTCCAAAAGAAGTAGTGAATGCCAAGCTAAAAAATTACAATACTTAAATGACACGATAATCGTGATGTATACATGCCTTCAGCTTGCCATGGCAATGAATCACCATAGACCGAAAAAAAAAACAGGGAAGGCGCTAGTGGATAATAAAACCAAAGGCCATTCCAGATTACAACGCGGGCAAGCAAGGCATTGATGTCTCAGATCAGCTAAGCAGCTATTAATCCCCAGTTCACAAGTCTGTAGTATGGTACAAGAACTAATATTTATTAAAAAAGTAATTAATAGCTATTTACTATTCAACTGCAATTTACAGACGAACTAATTGGATCACTCCTTCAAGTACAAAAGACGACGTACCCTGACCCTCCACCCACATCTAGTACACATTTTATATCCACATTACCCACAAAGGAAGATGGGAAAATTGTAAGGAAAAGACGCCATGAATGTTACAGAAATAATCAGATTGAGAAAGGCACAGAGTTCGCCATTAAAAAAACGAAGCAAGTTGATACCTATTGCACTGTTTGCGGCAAGCCATTCTGCTTATACTGTTTTGCTGTAAATAATGTTGGTTTTCACTTTTTTTATATGCACAAAAGTGTGAATAAAAGCAGTTTGATATATAAAATATTGTTTTTTTACATGCATGTGTCAAACGTCATTGAATCATACGTGATTCATGACTATCAAAAAAGATTTTACTGTAACCCCCTTTACACGTCCAGACTATAGCAATCCGCTGAAATGGAACGTCCAACTTAAAAATTTACGTTAACTGAAACAACCACATTGAATCACATATGCATCATAGACGTGCTGGGAGGCACCCGCGTTGTATCACATATGATTCATGGACAGTGAACGTGTTAAAGACGGTACTAATACCTAACTGTTACTGAAATGTCAATAGTTATTTGTCTAATTTGACAACAAAATCAAGTTTCTTGTTTTGGCATAGCCACATATTTTCAAACATCAGCAAGTGCAATAATGGCTCTGACTTTGAATTATATTTAATTAAAATACACTACAGACTGTGATTTTAAAAATATATAAGTCTGAGATGTACCTCAGAAGCAGTACCTCTGAATTTCACGTACAAAGTTCTATTAGGCTCCGTTTTTATCTTTCCGATAAGTCAATAGATAGCTGAGATATGATGGGTGACTGAAAATGCAACATTTTGGAAATCGTCCTGTATCTCAAACACAAAAAAATGCTATGCAAATTAGGTTTGTACTATTAAAAGACTCACAAAATTGTAGCACGGTATTGCCAAAAAGGATAAACTTCTATCTTCACTAATAACCGAGATACCCAGCAACCACAACAAAAATTGGATACCCTGTACATGTACATGTATACTAATCCAGAATCCCAAAATTAAATAATTTATGGAGCCAATGTAAATATCTGAATATACATAATATTATGTTATTGCATTATATTTCAATCGCACGCAATAAAACTAATTAATAATATTAATTGATTCAAAATTAGAAGTTCTTATTTAGAAATCTTAAAACCTCCTGTATATCTAATACCAATTCTGTTCCGAAAACTATCAATATAATAACTACGCGCAAAAGGTCGGAAAATCAACTACTGAAATTACTGTATAACGAAAACTGTAGCTGTATCGAAAATATAGGATCGGATAAAAAACGGAAAGCCACGCGTATGTTTTTAGGGTGGCACACAGATGGCCATACTTTTACTTTTTCCGGCGCAAAAAGAAATTTGGGGTAAATAGGATACGTCAATAGAGAGAAAATATTGATGCGTTAAGGTGAGATATGCACAATAAAGTTTGGATAGAAAGAATTTCCTGCTTATAATTTTCTGAGCTACACTTCTACTGAACAAAATTCGTGTTTTTTTTCTTCATAATTTAATTTTTTATGTGTACTTTTATGCTATATGTTATTAGTTATTTTGCTTCATCGCAAAAGTATTTAGTTGAAGAGCCATTGTTTAAATCTCAAATTCTACGAATGCAATTTATTGTAATTCAAAAAATATTCAGAAATTACGTGTACATTATGGGCCATATTAATGTTACACACTTTTCGTCTCTAGTAACTTTTAATATATGGAACCGATTTGATTTATTTTTGGAAGGTTAGTAGGCTATGTTTTTGCGAGGCCGCCCAGTTATGATCGAAAAGTTTTAGACAGGACCGGACTTACGTAACTTTTTCTAAAATGCTGCTTTTAACCCGGCGGCGGCGTTGGTACGGTGGGAACAAATAACATTAACAGTACAGTGGGGTATGACGTACCCCAAGACAAAAAATTACCAAAAGTAATAAAATTCAAAAATTTAAGCTTTTATCGTGTTTAATAAATCCGAAGATAAAACGAAAGTATAACTAGCACAAAAAAACATCCCAAGTTATTGTGATGTGAAGAAAACTAATTTTGCTATTTAAGCAATACAGTGACGTCTTTAAAATTATCCCGATTTGAACAAATTATTATTTGATGAAAACTAAATTAATTTCCTTTAAATATAAACACATAAAAAACATATGAAAATATTTCCTTATGAAAACACGTTCATCTTTCGGTATATCTAAGAGAGAACATTTGTCATAAATTTGAGCGCAGTAATCCATGCATATATGAAGATTGCACGAATTACACACGTAAAACGACTTCCGATCTTGCTTTCTTGGACACAGATAACATCTTCACGAAAACTTTTGTCTTCTCACCGGTCTTTCCATAGTTTGCTCAATTTATTTTGTTCCGCCTCGTAAGACATTCTACAAACAATATTAATAATTTTGAAATCAAAACTATTTTGCTACTACATGTAGACACAAACTATATATTATTCCTACCTAGTGCAATTCGTAGAATCACTAGAACTATATTATATAACTTAAATTTCCACAAATTATTTATTTGTACAATACAACAAATTTAGTAACGATATTAGTACACTGGGGTATAGCATACCCCACAACACTTTAACTGGGAGTGCAGACAACAACTGACGAATTATTAGAACAGTGAGTGAGAGGTATAATTGAAAATTTAGGACCAGGTCAGACAACAAAATAACAGTACTCAAAAGAACGTCAACAAGAAGAATTTAAAAATCAGGTCTGGGCTTAAAAATTTATAAAAAAAGTTTACTGTAATGTTAAGCAGAAATGGCTGGTACGATTCGCAGATTCAGGACCGGGAACAGACCAGGAAAATAGGGTTCAGCGATGAAAAGGTGTTTTCGCTAAGACAACCTAAAAATACACAGAACAATACGGTTTATACTACTTCAGAAAAGAAAAAGAAATATTCCCTTGGAAACCCTTATGATTCCTCGCCAACATTTCGCCTCTTCTGCTATGGTCTCCGCTACCATATCAGCTGTAGGAAAGACTTTAATTATTTTTGTGGACAATATAAACTCTGAGATTTATCAAAGAAATATCCTATCGAATATGTTGCGAGCTACTGAAGAAGCTTGTGTTCTCTACACATTCCAGCAGGATCGAGCGCCTGTTCATACATCTCGGGAAACAGTAAGGTTTCTGCAAGAAAACATGGTATATTACAAGAATACCTTCCAAATAATTTGCCAACTAAAAGATCGGATTGAAGAATCCTGGACAGAATTTTTACAAGACGTAATTGCAAGTGCAATTGGAAAATTTCGCCAAAGGCTACAAGCCGTTGATAATTCTGGCGGACTTATTCACAGCCAATTTTTGTAATATTATTTCTTTCCAATGTTAGTTGTAATAATTGCTGGTTGCTTCTAATACATTTATTTCATTACGTTCTTTTTTTTAATCAAAGAATGTTAAACGTTGTTGCATTTATCTTATTTTTGCTTTAGCATATGTATTTACGGTAGTTGAGCAGCTATCGAAAAAACATATCAGCTCAGATTTGAGTAAAACAGATTTTTTTTTGCAACGGCATTAAATGCAACATCTAAGAAAAAGTCACGTAAGTCCGGTCCTATCTAAAACGGTTTGATTATTAATTCTCCAAAAATAAATCAAGGTTATTTGGGAAATGAGATGAATAGGAAGGAAAATTGAATACCTGGAAGACTATGTTTTTTTCGAAATGAATTTCGAAATCTAGTTTTAGAAACGTTTTCCTTCAGGTCTTGCGCAACTGCACTTGATATTGATGATCTCATAGCACACCCGTCTATTTGCTTATAGCAAATAAGTGAAGGTTAGTGTAACTTCGACAGCATATATAAAAACATCTTATGGAATATCTAAGTTTTTCAATTTCTCTTCATTTTTTGTAATGATTTTTCTGGCCAGAGAGATAGAAGGATACAACGTCAACTGCAATTAATATATATACCTATTCTGAAGGTATTTTAAATTTTTATTTTTTTATTAAATCTTTCAAAAATATTTATTCTTTGAACAATGTTTTTTTTACGAATATTGATAACGGATTATATAGTGATTGGAGACAGGATATTATTGCTCTTTGTGAAATGTTGTCTTTATGTGCACACGCTCC
Organism: Pissodes strobi; assembly: GCA_016904865.1. Lineage (NCBI taxonomy): Eukaryota > Metazoa > Arthropoda > Insecta > Coleoptera > Curculionidae > Pissodes > Pissodes strobi. The sequence goes on from JAEQML010071763.1 coordinate 15,718, forward strand.
TCTGATGAGTCCCGAAAGGACGAAACTATCGGGAGAAGATTTTCGAAAGTCTCACCATTGTTGTTATGCTTTCATTGTGGACATGGAGCATTGAGCTTGGTGTAATGCAAGACATGTCTCCAATCAGGAATTTGGATATTCCTGACATTGCTCTGGGTGTAGTGTGAATCATTACATTGCATGTTCATCCCCAGAAAAAACGGAATCAGCAGTATAATTCAAT